>JAODUE010077473.1:0-15015 GCA_027564755.1 Amblyopsis hoosieri
CGCCCGGGCGCCCGACCCACACCAAACACCGGTGGTGTGGGGGGGGCCCCCACCCACCCCCCCCGGGGGGGGCGGCGGGGGGGGGGGGGGGGGGGGGGGGTAGAGAAGGGGGAGCGGAGGAGACGAGAAAGAGGGAGAGATTGTTGGGGGATGGGCTGCAGGGCTGGGGTGAGACTAGTGTGTGTGTGTGTGTGGTGGTGGTAGGGGAGGGGGGTGTTAACTGTCGCAGAGGAAGCACTGAGGTGTTTCAGTGAGGAATGTTCTGCCCTGATACCACCCTCCCTACCCCAACACCAACCCCCATTCCTATTACCCACCTCTGTCTCGCCTTGCACTACAATCACAGTCACCCCTCCTCGCTGCACTGCAAAGCCTGGAATGTTCCACCTGAAAAATCCTCAGCCGCTGGTCACAGCCTGCGATCTCATTTTCTGTGTGCGGATTTTCAGCATCATGTTTAAAATAACTTACATTAAACCCGCTGAAGTAACACCCCTCATCAACCGCACAGGTACACGGACCCAACATCGTAAAATGAATGGCAGGTCAAGTCCAACACTCCTGAGGGTACAACACCCGCTAGCTTGCAGAGAATTGCAAAACGTTCTCTGATGAGACTACCAGGCTCAACAGAAAACCTGTTTCACAGGGCAAAGACAGAACCAAACCATGTTCAAGGCAAAATTACACTATTATAGCCAAGTGGAACAGTTCATGGCTTAGAGTAGACATGTCCTGTTAACTCACTGGTATGACAGCATTGGCCAAAAACCTAATTTAAGTCAGAAACATGCACACAAACTGACCATGGTGACGATGGTATCTTTGTGCCTGTTAAGTGTGTCACAGTTTTCAAATGTGGTGTTCCTGCGAGGTGAGGTCGAGATTGTGTAGATGGGGAGGCAATAGTTGAGGGTAGATGAGTTAAAATAAGAAAAAAGTGTTTGTGTGCGCGTGCGCGTGCATGTGCATGCGGGGGTGGCTGCCCGCATGCCTGTGTGCGAGGCTTGTTTACTGAGGCAGAGACGCGGCCATTTTTCCCCGTGTGAGAGACACAAGGGAGCTTTTCCAACAATGCACACGGGCCGTTGCAGTCCTGCCTCACAACAAAAACCGTCTGCGCCACATCCGTGGTTACATGCGACGCAACCTTCCATCATTCCCTCCTGACTTGTTTGTTGTCTAGGCCGAGGCTCAATCTTCCGCGCACGGGCCAATAATAGCACCAGCACTCTTATACACGCTAGAAAGACTGGAGCTTGGAATAGCCTAGCTACCTGCTATGCCAACGGCCCACTCTTCTGAGCTCCTGGCTCAGAGATTGCCCCAATGCTGACGTTGCATGTCTGCGTGACAGCCATTGTGTGGCCTAAACGTGGAGTTTGGTAAATTAATAGATATGCAAGGCGTAAAAGCCTTTCCTACACTCCTATTCTCTCCTGTTCTCCTCTTCAGCACACACACCCCCACCACCCCCAGAACCCCTCCCTCCTACGCCGTCTCTCTCTAAAGCCTCTGCTCCCCCTCCCTCCCTTCCTTCACTCCTGCTCTGAACAAGTTCGGCCCGGAGAGAGACAGGTCGGCAACGGCACTGGTGTGTTACTGTCCCCATGGCAACCACCTCCTACCCCCCCCCCCCACTCTCTCCCACCAGCTCATTTCTCTAAAGCACATGTGTGTGCAGACACGCTTACACTCCTGCACGCACGCACGCACACACACACACACACACACACACACACACACACACACCCCCCCCCCACCCACATCATATGCCATCCAGTCCCTGGCTCCTAGCAGGACTTGTTTTTTCCACCCCTGTGAGTGGTGATTGGAGAGTCCCTACCCTGCTCCTATTTCAGTGCCTCTCGCTCGCCTTCACGCCTGCTAGCTAGGTGTGGTCGCCATCCCGGGCGCGCGTTATTGGCCAGAGCCGACGGCGTCCTTTCCTGTTCACTCAACAGTGCCCGACTCTCTGTCCAGACAACTGCCTGGGCTAGCGCTCCGTTCTGTGCTCCCCATGGCTCAGGAGTTTGACTGGGAGGGGGATGGGGGAGGGGGGGCTTGCTGGGTTGTTATGGGCGAAGTAAGCAAGGGCACACAAAACAGGGCTCTTTCAGACATACCAGGCGTGCTATATTTCTAGCAATAACCCCCCGACACCAACTGTTACCACCGACCGGACCAATTCACAGTTCCTACGCCATCAATATATCCTTCGCCATTTCTTCATCTGTACTGATCCTATGCTCTTGTCTAAACCTTAACTCCTAAATCCCCCCCCATCCATCAACTCCAGCATCTGACTCATTTGTTGTTAACTCAACTGACACAAATGGTCGTTGGCCAACACATTTTCCTGATTATGGCAACAATAAGCAGGCCTCACTGATGATGGTTCAAACAGTGTCGTCCCATCTGTTGCTGGAGCCCATTTGGGCAGCTCTCAGGTTAGGGAGCAGTTGCTTATGTGGATTGCAAGAGGCTGCTTTGCTGTGGCCACTGGCAGTGCAGGCGTTAAAACTGGGTTCTACAGAGGGGAGGGAGAGAAAAATGGCGGAGCACCATGCTCTGTGCTGTCCAAACTAAAATGGCTGACATCACAAGCTGTTAACCAGCCGGGCAGAGCAAGAGGCTGCTGCTGCTGTCCCAATCCTACTAGCTCTGGATGCAGACCTGGACAATGCCTAGCTTCCTCAACAAACAGCAAGAAAATCTGTTGATTAGTAGGCTAGATTAATCATTCTGGAACCAGACCTTCATAGTGATCACCTGGTTTCTATCTTAACTTAAACCAAGATTGGGAGAGATAAGGCTATTATGATGAGAACAAATGGCTGATAACTTGTATGAGAAAAGTTAAGCACACCCATTAAGACTCTAATACACCAATAAATAAACAAGGACAATAAACCATGGATCACAGCAAAAATGACACCAGGCCAAACTACTATTCCACAACACTATTGTAGCCTCAAATTAATAAATCCTGTATAACATCACATTTTGGGGGTGAGGGGAGGGGCTCCTTTGCAATCAGGCTGATGTAAATTTGGGGGAGAGATGACTAGAGAGAGAGGGACAGTAAGAAAGACATTCAGCAAGATGCTCAACTGCTTCAACTTCATTAATGATCTGACATATTTGAAATCCCCAAAAGATGGCAGTTAGCCACAAACAATGGCCCAGCCACTCAAGTGTTATTCTGCCTTTGAACTATAACAATAGTATGTGAACTGGTTTAAATGTAAAGGGTTAGTTGTGACATGGTTGATGAATAGGATTGATGGATTAAGTTGCAAATCTAGTCACATGGACATCAAACACAAATTAGCTGTCTGGAAAATCTTTGCTCTAATCCCTGAATATGCAAATTCATGAGAAGATAAATAACATGGGCAATTGTTGACATAAGTTTAATTTAACATGAAACAACACAAAAACTATTTCCAGTTTGTTAAACAAACTGCAAATATTTACATTAAATTAAATGTTATATGCATACTTTAACTTAACCTATAATAAATATATTTAGATAACATTTTCCTAATGTTTTATTGGGATTAGCATTTCAAAATAAAAAACAAACATTTGAATACATGTTATTATGTTAGTTAATTTCTACATAGGCAGGCCTATTGAGCGAATTAAAGCATTATTTACAACTTGAAATGATTTACGGTAGGCTACAACTTGCTCATTGATGGAAGATGTGAAAACTGTGACAAGTATTTATGATAAAACAATACAGGCTTCTGTGTTACATATACCGACACGCAACACGGATATGAGCAACGTATGTAAACAATCCTATACATTATGAAAATAGCGGTATAATTATTGAGATAGCACAAAGACAAAGTGCCTCGACACTGGTGCGTGAGCGCAGCGTGATCATTCTTGAAAATCATAACTTGCTAAAATCTTGCGCTCAAGTTACGTGGAGTGAGCGATAAGTTAATAAGATGTCCACATTATATATTTAAAACAATGTAGCCAATTCCGAGTGAAGGGAAGGCAAGCCCCCTAAACTACTCGCCCCCCTTGCTGTCGCCATTTTAAGCGAGCGACATGCAGCTGGCCAACACTGCTTAGCGCAGCCAGCAAAAGGTAGGCTACAATAGCTGAAACAACTTTGGAAAGGTGTAACAATTACAAAAATGTCATAAAACCCCACTCACCTGCGTTTGTCCGGGGTTAACAGTTTATGCGGCGCAGGAAAACTTTACAATAACGTGGCCTCACTTAAGCCAATAAATGACGTGAGCTTTGGGCGTTATTGATGCCAATTTAGGTGTTAACGCTCTAATCATCGACTGATGATAATCGTGACACTGGACCAGGGTCTGACAATGGCCCCTTGCACTTGTTTATTTCGAATGGCTCTCAGCATTAAGCAGGCAGAGTGGAGAGGAAAATACGACGTACGTACCGAGGGAAGAGACAGACACGTGATGCAAACGTCATTGACGGTCGAGACTTCGAGTTGGCGTGAGAGCTCCACAGTGAAGAGGCTGTGAGTCAGGCATCCTATCGTCACTTAGGCTACTGTAGATGGCAATAAATCAGCAAGAGTAAAGGGACGTAGTCTAGTCAAGTTTTTGATTACTTCACTTTTACAGATACATTCTTTCTCAATTACCTTATTATACTTCACTCACCCAGCTGTCCCCCAGGTGGCCATTCAAGAGAATGTTTACCCACTAAACATAGGAATGTATATGTATTATTTTACTTAATCAGTATGGTCAGAAAATACTATAGTCACTAATTAATTCATTTTCCTATGTTTGGGAGTGGTTATATCTCAGTCACCCACTAATTGCAGGTTGCTCAGCCTCCCATGATTAATGAACTCCTTAATCAAGACTGTAATTTCAAATATTCACAACAAAGCCTTTATATGCAACAGGATTTAACCCCACACCTCTCAGATAAATCAGTGATACTTTACTTCACTAAACAACTGACAATATAGGCTTCTCCTGAAAACACTATCTTTAAAGGACGCCCCCTGTTGGAGAACAGAGACATGAAACCCAAAGGAATGGTTAAAGGTATTTTTGGAGTCAGGTCATTCTGGAGGAAGCTTGTTGATATTTGAACATGATCAAAACAAAAACACCTCTCTCTTCAATGCCATAGGGCAGTGTTTTTTACCCACTGTGCCGCGGCACACTAGACTGTGCCGTGGGACATTTTCCAATCTCTCTTAATTGGGATATCATCTTTATGTTAATCTAAGCAGGCCCAGGTTTCTAATGAGAGTATAAACAAATTGAGAGGCCAAATTGTCTTTAATGCTGTATTAGGCTACAATACGTCATGTAGTAATTATTTTGTTTGGTGGTGTGCCGCTGGATTTTTTCAAGAAAATAGATGTGCCGTGGCTCAAAAAAGGTTGAAAAACACTGCCATAGGGTACTCACTCAGAAGCAGATATTTTTACAATTGCTTACTATGTATCTAGTGCAGAAGAAACACAAGTAATTTAAATCAAATCATTATTTAGTTGGCTGGAAACAATCAATCTAATGTATTATTTGTGTATTGATATGCAATGGCAGTTTTAGTATGGAAATTGCACTGTGTAGCCTAGTTATAAAAGCTACATAATTATTTAAATCAATTGGCACACTATATCATTGTATCAATTCAATATCTGAATATTTTTTTCTGCTATGCCTTATATTGTTGGAGACAATATTTATAAAACTGATTTGATCAGTTGCCTGCTGTATTGAGATTGTGAGATAATAGCCAGTGAATTAGTTCTCATACATACATTCATTATTATTTCAGCACATTGATATAGATTGTATATCTTTCATATTCTTTCATTTGTACATTGTGTATGCATTGTATGTTGAATGTATTGCACTTGTGTTATCATTATGCACAACAAGAGTTCAAAAGTGTACCTCTAGATGGCACTGCAATCATTTGTGAATTATCTGCTAAAGCATTTGAGCGACGTCGCACTCTGTAATTGGTTCTCAAGTTTGGGGTCAAACTGTATTCTGCGCATGATCAGATGGGTCTACTTCAGTCGGCGACTGTCAAATGAAGTGAGTGTAGCATTTATTCCTGGAATATTTGGAGATTTGACAATTTTGTCTCGTGATAAACATTGTTTATCGTATTAGAGCGACGTAACATTTTGAAGTTATAGCCTAACCATCCAACATTTGTGGCCTGCGTTGAAATCAGAGAATGACGAGCAGTTCAAAGAGGAAAGAAGAAATCCATCTCGTAAATGGGGGTGTAAAGCAGTCCACATGGAGCAAAGCATTCAACAGCAATGCTGTCTGGGAAGAGAAGGTCGGGAGTTTCTTTGATTAGGTCGTTTAGCTGTGCTTGCTTACGATCAGCGAAATTCTAATGAATCTGGCGGGACACAACACGGTCAAAATGTATTTATATTTAGCAATAGCCACAATGCTAACGACTAACGTTAGCTAGTTGGCTACTTAACAAGAGCAATTGATCTCTTCTACATGTCTCTGGCTACTTAACGTTCCCGGATATCGCGTGAAGTTCCGTGAACAGTTATTTCTATAACATAAAACCATGTGAAACACGTTTAGTAACAGTTTTGCTAATTGGAAATTATATGAACTAAATAACTTTACATGTGATTTAAATATACAATGCAATATTTATTTTACAAGGATTTATGGAATGTGTTAATTAATTCTTAAACATATGTTTAGTGCATCTGTTATAGGGTACCGTTACTTGGTTTGTATACTGTGTAAACATTTTGACTATTCAATGCGAATCATCACAACAGAAATTCTGTATATTTTTGTGTGGAATATTTTACACTCATAATTCCTTCCTTTTCCCTACCATGAAAGGTTATTGTATATTTTCTTTTTACTCGTGAAATTAGGATAATACATTCTAGTCCAGTGCATGTTTTAGATACCTTATCATCATAATAATTTGTTTTAACCATAGTTTTAATTTCCTTCCAACAGGATGAGTTTTTAGATGTGATTTACTGGATTCGACAAATCATTGCAATAATCCTTGGTGTGATATGGGGAGTTGCACCACTAAAAGGATTCCTGGGAATTGCCATGTAAGTTGCTAAAATTACATTTTTACCATCTTTTTTTCTTCTTCTTTTCATCATTTTGTTGCTGAGAAGCAACGATTGTTACTTGGCTCTGAAAGCAAAGTTGCACATAAGCAGGACGCACAAGGATTCAATGTATGTTAGGTTTTTTTTTCTTTTCTAAATCCTTAACAATACTCATTAACCCGGCCTGAGGAAACGTGGTTAGGATAGGACACAAGACATAACTGTTAATTCGCTGCTGATTTTATGTTACTTGATGACATGGATTTCATCCAGAATGTTAATTTCCCAACTCGCAAAAAAGGCCACATACTATATCTAGTCTGCGCCACTGGTGTTTCTCCTGACAATGTTACTGAGGGACACCTCCCCATATCTGACCACAAACCCATCTTATTTGAAATATCTGCCCCCCTCCCAAAGGAATGACCCAACTGCACCATCAAATTCAGAAACAAAATTAAACAAAACATTAATCCAACTGAACTCATGAGCGTTATTGACATGTACCTTTGTCTCACTTCTCTGTTCCCCCCCCGGAACTCACCACCCAGTATAATGACTGCCTCTCCTCCTCTCTGGACTCCCTTGCTCCCTTCAAAACCTGCTCAGTCTCCTTTACTTACACTGCCCCCTGGTATACGGTGGCCCAGTGTATAGCACCTCGCAGCAAGAAGGTCCCGGGTTCAAACCCTTGTCGTCCCGGCCTTTCTGTGTGGAGTTTGCATGTTCTCCTCGTGTCTGTGTGGGTTTTCCCTATGTGCTCCCTGGGTGCAACAATTCCTCTGACACGTCAGGTTAGATCCACACAGGACTGGGATATCACCGGTCCACACAAGTGTTGGAGTCGGTGACTGATTTAACTTGTTCTCAGGTGTTAACATGTGCACACAATGCTTGCTCACACACTTTGTAGTATATTTATTTTAACTTCAAACCAACAGTCAATTCACCCAAATGAGCTCTGAGGCTGAGTTTATTTTAAAAGTTGTCAATTAAGATGTTTTATACTAGACATACTATACATGATACAAACATGCATGATGCAAACATTGTCTTCCCCACTAGATTCTGCATCATCAATGCTGGCGTCCTGTATGTTTACTTCAGCAGTTTTCAGCAGATTGATGAGGAAGAATATGGTGGCACATGGGAACTCACCAAAGAAGGCTTCATGACCTCTTTTGCTCTATTTCTGGTCGGTACAGCACTATTTGTATTTATATATAAAATAAATATATACATACACACACAATTATTTATTTTGTTTGGCAATGCATGTTTACTATTGGTCATAAAGCAGGTTATTTAAAAAGAAACTAATTCTCTATATCTATCTCTACCAGGTGGTGTGGATAATTTTTTACACAGCTCTTCATTATGACTGACTGACTGAAATGCATCGGTAGTTAATACTATGAACATTACTGCAGAAGTAACATTTTAAGACGCAGAGCATAGAACTCCATTGTGAGGAGTGTCACCATTCCTACACAGGACTTTTCAATGTGCAGTGTGTTATGGGAATCGTAGTGTCAATAACAAGATCCTGCAAGAACGTCATGCTGAATACAGTATCATCAGAAACCTCTTAAGTGTTTCTTCCATTCACCTTGCATTCAACTTCTAAATTGTTGTTTCCTTCCTCCCATTGCTGGCATAATCCCCGACCCAACAATATTTAAATATGGAATGGTTATTCTGAGACGTATTTGTTATACAACTATGCTTGGTTTGGTTTTCAACAGGGCATTTTCTGCTGTCTTAATGAGTCATTTGATTTTAGCAGAGAATTCCATTGTGTAATTTTATACATTTGTTTTCTTAATGAAATAACAGGAAAGGAAAACAATTTTGCTGGTGATTATTAGGGCATACCTAATTTATGAGTGAAATGTGACCCTAATGACTGAGGAAGAAATGTATACAAATTATTGGTACTAAATTATGTTACTTTGGCTTGTTCACTTGAATGTATATTTTTAGCCCCCTCCAAATTAATATTATAAAATGCACGTTTAATGCATTTTAATGGAAGTTTTATTGAAACACTAATTATCTGTTGATTTATTGGATAACAAATGTTCCCATTTTACAGTCAATGGAACCGACCAACTAATTGTTTGTTTTTGCCAGGGGTAAACCAATATCAAATTGTTTTTCACAGGTTTTGATATTGATAAAGATATATGTAGATTACCCTTTACATTTTGTTAGCTATTATAATACACTGACTAGTTATGCCCTAATAATTACCTCTATTGGTAACATTTTGAAAGTGAGGAGGAAGGAATGTTTTTAAGTGCAAAAAGGATTTAAAATGGAAACATTTATCTGCACTGCCATGATTTTATTTTAATGTCTTGACATAGTTAACCAGTCATAAATAATAGGCAGGATATAGTTAATTTAAAATAGTGTTTCCTTCACACAGCTTCCAGATCAATGTCTTACCTAATGTTCTGAAATTAATTTAAAGTGTATGTAAATTCGATAATCAAATTTTTAAAAATCCATATTGTATTATGCTGATTTATTTGTACATATGTTATATCTTGTTTGGTATAACATACTTCTCAGTATTTTATAGTGAACACATTTTAAAAGATAACAAGCAATATGATACTACCTGATGAACAGATGGCATTTGACATGGTTGTATTTTCTGAATGCAATGTTTTGGGTATCATATTAAACATGGGCTTTATTTAGCCTCCATATTTTTTTGATTGTTTCGGTGTTATTTATTTGCAATACATTAAATTTCCCCACTGCTATACATTTTATGTGTCTGTTACAATTCAGTTTACAAAATCACTTGATATTGAACTTGTCTTTGTGTAATCATAAACATACATTTGAAATATGCTCGTAGATGACGTAAATGACGTCACCGACATAAAATGTGACGTAGTTTCCAAGATGGCGGCTCCCCTCGGCACGATGAAATTTTGGAAGCCGGGTAAGTACTATAAATTAATGCTTTTCGATGCAAATGTATGAATGTATGTGAATACCAACATCAATATTAGTATTTGTAGTAGAAGGATGTCAGTCATTTGCTGTATTGTTTTGACGAGGACGCTACCGTAGTTCAGACGTGAGTTCAGGATCACGCTGCTTGAGCAGGGACGCATTGGATCGTGTGTACTGTGTCAAGGTAGCAGTACCATACAACTAAAATATAGAGACCGATGGGTAGTCTGCTAATACACATATTGCGAAGAAGATTCTTTGCCAAAATTCTAGTTGCACTAACCATGGCCGTCATCTTACTATTTGACTACACCATGCCCCCAATCTGCGCAACATTCTTGTTCATTCATATACCGTAACAGAAAGTAGCGTAGCCTAATGCAAAATTACAAATGTCGAATAATTTTAATGCATTTTGAAATAATGCATAGCAGCAATATCTGCTACTTACACTATATCTGCGTTTCTAGGGTCTGAGGCGCCCGGAATTTCAGAAGAGCGAGAGCTTACAACAGAGACTACTGGATCCCCAATCATATTCAACCCGCATACTGCCCTCTCCATTGAGAAACAACGACAGAGACTCCCTGTTTTCAAGGTTGCTCACGTTACCCATTACACAATACACACTGTAACATATGGTCATATTTCAAGCAGGAGGCCCACATACAATTCTGACCCTGTACACCACAGTAGCACACTTATTTTGTGTATCTCATGTTACAGCACAGAAACAACATATTGTACTTGGTGGAGAGCTTCCAGACCGTAATCATAGTTGGAGAGACAGGATGTGGCAAGACAACACAGATACCACAGGTAGGTTGGTATAATACATTGTAGGGGCAACTCATTTGACATAATTCACAGCCAGCCTTTACCGCAACTGTGTCTTTGTTTTGATGAGGCTGTGTCGGCAGCGCAGATGTGTAGAACTGCTACAGGTGTAACTATGGGTTCAAGTAAAAGGCTCCTGTTTTTGGGCAGTTAAACAACCTCTCTCGTGTCTCCTAGCTTCCCACGTCTACTTCTTTACAACATTTTATTTGTGCAATATGCCTACTCAGGAGTCTAAACATAATGTATTTTCAAGGTTACATTTATCAACTAAATACATCTGCAACACCCACCTTTCCAGCAGTGAACTGAAACCCTTCCTGAGGTCTAATTCCCATGGTCAATAGACATGACCTTGTGTAAAGGCTTAGTAACTGTTTTTAGTAGAGACTATAACAGCTGTGTTTTAATTTATGCTGAGTCTGCCATACTGAAATATGGATTTCTCATGTTCTCTCACCCTTCATCATCCAATCAGTGTCAGTGATTTTTATGATTAATTTATGTAGAAAGGAAGAAACATTTGACCGTTGGCGGTTTTATTATGATTACAAATGCTTACCAGTTAATTAGCTGCAAGATTGGACAAAGTTATTTAAAACACAGACTGAAACTAGTCACTTAAAAGAAAGGAAACTGAGGTAGTGGGGCTTATGAGATATGCAGTACCGTAAAGGCTATTGCTTCATCAGAGTTTATCATAGCACCTATTAAAGGTATAGTCAGCTATTGCAACCTAATTGTAAACTAATACACTGACTCAAATTAATCAAATATCTCCTCATATTTCGCTGTTACTGGTCTGCGTGTGCTGAAAAATGAATGCGGTACTTCTACACAGCCCTGGCCTTGTAAATATGAACATAAACAAAGTGGAGAACACCGCTCACAACAACAGAGCCGCTTCCCCTCGCAATGCGTTTCAATGCGTGGGACGACGCTGTGAAGGGAGATTGATTTGAGCTCGACGTTAGCAAGCGTTCTCGAGAATAACTTACCGTGCCTCTAATGACTTCCCTTGATGTCTTCCAGTACCTTCTGGAGGCTGGCTGGGCTGCAGAAGGCAAGGTGATTGGGGTGACACAGCCTCGCCGTGTAGCCGCTACCTCTGTAAGTGTTCTCCTGAGGTCCTGATGTCAGCATGACCGGCAGACCGACGTCCCATACCTGCCTTAATCATTGTAGTTTCAATCAACGGTGGATAGTGATAGCATTTATTACCCCAAGGGGAATTTGTCTTGGACACCAGGATGCTGACCTTCGTTTTCCAACCTTCCTCTGTCCAGTGTCCGTGCTCTTTTACCCAGCGTAATACTTTCTTCTTATTGGCCAGTCTGAGATATGGCTCGTTCTTTACCACTACCTAGGACGCCTGCATCCCAGACTCGACTCTTCGCTGTTGACGTTGAGGCCGGTGTTTTGTGGGGTAATTTAGTGAGGCTGCCAGTTGAGGACCTGTGAGGCGTCTGTTTGTCAAACTAGACACTTTATTGTAGTAGTTAGTTACGGGGGGGGTCCCACTCCTCTTTCTGTTCTGGTTAGAGCCAGTTTGCGCTGTTGTGTGAAGGGAGTAGTACACTGAGTTTCTTGGCAATTTCTCGCTTGGACTTGCCTTCATTTCTCAGAACAAGAATAGACTGAGCTTCAGAAGAAAGTATTTTTTTTCTGCCCATTTTGCGCCTGCAATGAAAGCCACAATTGCTGATGCTCTAGACACTCAACTAGTCTAAAGAAGGCCAGTTTTATTGCTTCTTTAAAAGAAAGTGCTGTGCAATATGAATTGCATAATGGTATTCTAATGATCAATTAGTCATTTAAAATGATTACCTTGGATTAGCAACCACAACGTGCAATTGGAACACAGGAGTACTTATTCTCTAATGTTTTCAGGCGCGCAGGGGAATAGAACAGTGGCGTATTCTCTAGCTCAGTGGCACGTCAACGCGCGTAGAAGCGCGTCTAGATGGCGCTGGTGTGTGGGTTTAGTTGTACATAGAAAACAATAGGGGCATCTGTCTTCTCCCGCGTCCTACGCCGCCGGTGTGCGGTGGGCTTAATATTAATGGGGGTCCCATTCTCAGCCCCTCCCCTCACTCACTCAGCTCCTTGACGCATTTTTCAGAGTTGTAGTGGGTGGAGTCAGGCGCAGAGCTGGGGGTGCAGTTACACAATGTCTAGACAGTTTTTCTGATACATTTTATTTTAATAGACAAACATTTCTTCACAAAAAAAAACAAGGCATCTGAATGGTTGTGTGTCTGCGTGTCGGTTGCAGGTGGCTAATCGTGTTGCAGAAGAGAGAGGGGCTCTGCTGGGACATGAGGTGGGCTATACCATTCGTTTTGATGACTGCTGTGATCCCCAGGCCACACGGATTAAGGTATTTCCTAGCCTCCGTGTTGTGCGTGGTGTGTGCTTTGCGCCTTCAGATGGCTCCGTAATGTGCGTGTCCATCCATTAGATGCTTCATAACGTGTGTTTCCATCAGTTCTTAACAGATGGCATGTTGGTACGAGAGATGATGGCGGATCCTCTCCTGAAGCGATATAGGTATTCAAATGAAGAGAGTGTATTTGAGTGATATGGAAAGCCAAGTACATTTAGGTTTTTCATCGGCTCGGTTTTTCATTGTCCTTTTCAGTGTGTTGATGTTGGACGAGGCACATGAGAGGACCCTTTATACAGACATAGCCATTGGTTTACTAAAGAAGGTAAGTTTGACCTTGAAGTATTTGTTTACTTAATGTGCCTTTCTATTTTATTTTATAATGTAGATTACTAGGTATAAGACTACACAATCTTTCGCTGTCCTTGTCCCATAGATTCAGAAGAAGCGAAGGGACCTGAGGCTCATTGTAGCCTCTGCCACGCTGGATGCCAAGGTGATTGCAGTACCTCTCTCTTTTCAATATGATGGAAATATACAGAGACAATGAGATATTAGATCTGTGTTGACTTGACGTTAGGTCAGACAGTACTGGCCTGACATTTGAAACATATTAACAAAACACGGATCTCCGCTGAAATTAGACAACTCTAAAATCCTTTTTAGTTGTACACCTAGGCCTGGGTTGGTAGACAGGAGAGTATCATTTATTGTTGCTGGTTTTGTCTTTGTTGGTGTTGCTCCCTGACCGCTACGATCTTTTGTTGACTTTAGAAATTCCACGAGTTCTTCAACCTGAATGATTCTGGCGACCCTGCTAAGGATACTTGTGGAATTCTCTCTATTGAGGGACGTACATTCCCAGTTGACGTATTCTACACTGTCAGGTATTTCACTCAACAGTCAAATGAAATGTCACAGATGGGGCCAAATAGCAATTTGACCCGTGAGTTTTAACTTCTGCGACCTATGCTGGGCTTGTATCTCAGTCCTGTTCCAGACTATGTGAAGGCCACAGTGGAGACGGTGCTAAAGATCCATGAGACTGAGGATGATGGTGATGTCCTGGCTTTTCTGACTGGCCAGGTTAGCTTCTTGACACATTTGTTTTCCAGTCATTTTGTATTTTAATCCAAAAAAAATATTTTGTGATGGCATATCCCTGTTAAGAACTTTTTATTCTATAAATGATTTTAAATTCTTGTGACCATGAACTTGACTAGGCTCCAAACTACAATGTAACAACACTGACACATAAATGATATCACTATGATTTATGTGTTTGTACATGGGTTCGACATCCAGTATGTGTGTCTTGTCCCTTTTAGGAAGAGGTGGAGAAGGTGGTGTCCCTTCTGCAGGAGCAGGCCAGGTCACTGTCCCGATATGGCATGAAGAAACACATGAGGGTTCTCCCCATGTATGCTGGCCTACCTTACGCTGAGCAAATGAAGATCTTTGAGAGGGTGCCCCCTACAGTTCGCAAGGTGAATGTGACTCATTACCTTGATTGTGGTGTTGAATTAACACATCCCATTATAGGGGAAAAGTGTGTTTGAAGGTAGAAAAAAAAAAGTAAGTGTGTGCGCATATACAGTGTATACAGTGGCGATTCTCAACGTTGGGCTAGTGGGGCATAGCCCCACCTGGTTGCAACAAAAAGAACTGCAAACAAATTAAATATATAATATTCGATTGTTATAAAATTGTAATATATAACATATAAATG
>JAODUE010077484.1:0-15012 GCA_027564755.1 Amblyopsis hoosieri
CGCCCCCCCCCGCGCGCGCCCGACCCCGCGCGCGCGCGCCCGCCCGCGCCCGGCGGGGGGGGGGGGTGGGCGGGGGGGGGAGGTCAGGGAGGTGGTCAGGAGGAGGTCAGAGTTGAGACAGAGGAATGTATCGGTGGAGTCAGAACAGCCACACACTGCATAAAATGTCTCTTCATAATAAGTAAATAAATCTGCCAATGGTAAAAGTGAAAATTTGCTTGGTAAGATTTCTTGAAAAAATACATTATATCATGGATAGATGAGCTCTTGTTAGGTAATTGTGTCTTATATTAAGTGGAGTTAGATATTTTTACTAGAAATTAGACAAATATACTTGGTAAGAGATTGTTTGTAGTGCACTGAGCACGACCAGGCCAGTGAAATAACAAACACACTGACAACAGCACAATACTGGACGAGGGGATTCAGGAGGAGGAGAGAGGGAGATGAGGAGGAAAAACATATACTGTAAATGCTAGGGGGGAAATCTGGGACAGATGCACATTAACGTTGGTGAAGTGGGAGCACATGAGAGCATAGAGGGAGAAGGAGGGGGGGGGGGGAGTGGCACGAGAGGACAAAGTGCTGATGGCGGGAGACTTGAGAAGTGTGACAGTGCGCCCGCCTGGACATGACTCCCCTCTTCTCCCCCCTCCCCCTCCTCCTCTTCCTCCTCCTCGCACTCTCTCGCTCCCTCTGTTTCTCCACGGTCAGTGAGAGAGCAACTACCCTCTCTCTCCATCTCTCTCTCCCCATCTCTTTCTCTCTCCCCCCGTCTTTGTCATCAGTCTGGAGTCTTTCCAGAACCTGAGGATTTCTGCTCCGCTTGCCGTTCTGCGGGAGACAATTCCCTGAGCTCAGCACGGCGCGACAGGAGGACTCAGGAGGCGCACGGAGGGAGGGGTGTGTGTGTGTGTGTGTGTGCGTGTGCGTGCGTGTGCGTGTGTGTGTGTGTGTGTGTGAATCTCGGGATCTGCTGCGGGAACTGGGGAGCCTCCGTGTTTTAAGGCTTTGATTATTGATCGCTTTCTAAAGAGAGGGGGGTGGGGTGGGGGGGCTACGAGACCTTAGCAGAGGAGACTGGCGCGGAGTGAACCAGGAGCGTGCACAGACAGAGTTGTAGCGCTCGCCGCGCCACGCGAGGCAAAGTGACAACAGAGTGTGAGAAACTTGCAGGGCGCGAGTACCGTTTCCATTCCTCCAAAACGAAGACACGTTCCCGGTGCGAGCGCAGACGGAGAGGGAGTCATTTGACAGCCGAACAAGGCTTCTTTCTTTGCTCACAGACTTCCTGCCCTTTTTCTTGTCCGTGCGCTCCTACCTGACGTGCACGCCATGCAGGTGTCTATAGCCTGCACGGACCACAACCTGAAGAGGGGCAATGGGGACCACGGTAAGCAGAACGCCA
Organism: Amblyopsis hoosieri; assembly: GCA_027564755.1. Taxonomy (NCBI): domain Eukaryota; kingdom Metazoa; phylum Chordata; class Actinopteri; order Percopsiformes; family Amblyopsidae; genus Amblyopsis; species Amblyopsis hoosieri. The sequence goes on from JAODUE010077484.1 coordinate 1,409, forward strand.
CCAGCCCCAACGTGGTGAACCAAGCACGGGCTAAGTTCCGCACCGTGGCCATCATCGCCCGCAGCTTCGGCTCCTTCACCCCCAGACACCACATCTCCTTGAAGGAGTCCACAGGGAAACACACGGGCATGAAGTACAGGTGTGTGTGAGTGTGTGTGATGGGGGTGGAGCAGGTGGGCGGGGAAGTTGTACTTGCGTTCTCCAGTCTGAATTGTTTTGTTGTTTGTTTTGCTTATTGTAGGCCTATATTTGTACTCTAACCACCCCCTCTCCTTGTGTGTGTTTAGGCCGTTTTGTTTGTTCATGCACGTTTGCAGCTGTGTTAACGTCTGGTGTGAATTGTTGCATTAGTTAGCCTAGCATTTGTATTCAAACGTGCCAGTGCAGTTATATATGGTAAATACTCACATGTTGAGTCCAGTAGGCTTAAATGTGCGACATTAATTAAAAAAATTATAACATGAAATAAAAAGGTGAACATATTCATAGCCTACCCTGCTAAAAATTTCAGCATAAACCAGCATGAATTCCATGCTGTTCCAGGCTTGTTCATACTAGTTAGTGCTGGGGTAGTGCTGGTCTAGCTGGTATACCAGAACACCAGCACGGGATTCTGGTACACCAGCAAACAGCACAGGATGCTGGTACACCAGCAAACAGCATGGGATGCCGGGGTATCAGCAAACCAGCATGCAAATCAAACCTTATGCTGGTGAACAGCCATGTTGGAATTTTTTAGCAGGGTATTCAAACATCTTTCTGAAAGCTGAAGAAAATGTACTTTATACTACATTGTCTTGTCAAAATATTCCCCATTGTCTTCCCTAAAGCCTCCCTTTTGATGTAGGCTATAGTATTTAAATAAACCATTATTCATAGTGCCAGCTGAATAGAAGAGCAAGCGAGCCAAGCCAGTGGAAGGCTGTTTTTTCTTCAAATGTCCTCTTTTCCAAGAGCCATTTGTTTTGTTGTCTCATTACATTCACATTACAGGGCAGCATCTGGTCTGGAATATTGTGTAGGGGCTTGGTCTCATCTTGACATTATGCATATTGCTGCTACTTCTAGTATGGTGACTTTGCTTTTGTTGTTTTTGTTTGTTTTGGTTAATCAGGCCATCTACTAACCTACAGTACATCCTATCTCACATTCTATTGCAGACTGTCTGGCTATGGCAGCATAATGCTGTGGATTAAAGTGTACCTTCCTCCCCAGATCTGAGTCTGATTACACTCATTTAGAAAAATTGTTTTAAAAAGAATGTAAGGAGCTGAGTGAGGGGAGGGGCTGAACTCCAAAAGTACGCTTGTAAGCTAGCAAGTGCCTTGGGAGATTTTAGAGCCATTTTCAACGCATAAAACACAGATTTTTATAAAAAATTGGAATTTGGAAAATGTTTCATGTTTCAAAAAATCTGCATAGACGAGTTACTTTACAGACTATTACTTTGTAGCTCAAAAAATACATTTTAGAGTGCAGTTACTCTTTAACAAAGGATATTGAGCAGATATCACATGTAAAATGCACACGTGTCCTATCTACCTTGGATAATTGATGGAAGAATAGGAGCATTGCCTACTGTATGAAAAACAACACGCAAACACACATGCATATATGCACAGACGTGTTGAGATAAATGCATTCCCATCTACTCCCTGCTAAATCCTTGAGGTCATTCTGAGATATACTGTATACAGTCCATTGTGGATATTTTTGCCATTAAATTTCTCAGACAGTGTTAGTGTTTCTGTGACGACTGAATACCATAGGAACACACTCAAGGAGAGATCCGTAAAACTGGAAACTCACACAGTCCTGTCCCTAGTGAGTGGCATATGTACATATGCAATGCAATGTCCCTGACTGTCAGTTGATCCTTTTACATTTTAATAGGTAACAGGCAGTAGCCAGCAGAAGACAATGGCCATGGGTCTCCTTAGTCACTCTGTAGAGACAACTGGGAGGGAAGCTGGGGGTAGAAGAGAGAGAGAGATATGCATTCATTTTGTCATGATGTCTGCCAATCACTTAGCACTACATTGTTTTCTGTTGACAGTTTGACCCTCTGGGTAGTACCAACCAATCTATTTTAACCCCCCCGCCCCCTCCCCTCCCCACACACACACCTTTTCCCCCTCCCAGGGTTTTACACCACCTGTTTTGGCATTATAGTGTAGTGAGTGCGGGATTCATTTCTGCACCTTTTTCTCAGTGTTGGCCACTGCAGGCAATTTTGTTTAATTCCTTCTTGAAACAAATTAGTCTTTTTCAGTTTACCAGTCGGACTTTCCTGTACCATCTCTAATTTTATCAAGTGACCAAAATCTCATTGCTCTGTTGTAAACATCCTTATAAAATTACCTGATAATTGTCCTGTAATGAATATAAAAAGCCTACACGTCTGCTTCTTGGATGTTGATATTTGGTACACTGTGGAGTTGGCATACAATACAAAACAAATATTAAATGACGCACGTGCATTAAATATTAGGTCCACTGTGACAGTGTTTCATTCTGCTAACTTTTGTGAGATGCATGTTAACATATAGGCATTAGGTGGTTTTTAACGACTTGTAGATCAATTTTCAGCCCATAAAATGACAGTTTTTATTATTATAATTTTTAAAATAATTTTAGGGTGCAGTTACACTTTAATGGAAAAGGATCATTGGTGTTTTACAATAAGAGAACCACAGAGGTCAGTAGAAGTGGGTTAGCATGTTTTAATTATGTTTCAAATGTTAAATCTGAGACATTTAAACCCATGGCCTGAGGCAAGAAACTCATAAGGTCATGGTGTTGGAAGTAAAATGGAAGACCATTTCTTTATTTTCTGAGATTTCTGTTGTGTGAGGAGTTTTAAAATTGAGTAAAATATCTTTGATCAACTTTGTGTGTGGAATATTTGAGAGGATGACTGTTACACCTACAGAGATCGGTTCGATATGCGTTTGATTCAGTTCAAATCAGGGTATTTACTGCATCCTCATCCAATTTTCTATGTCCTCCCCAATGTCAGTCACTCACATACAGTACTCTTTCAACTGAGATTAATTGAATGTGAGAAAAAGAAATGGTGCTGGTGATTAAAGAAAGAGCAGAGGGAGTTTAGAGAGGGAGAGAATAAATTATTTAATGTGTGTGTGTGTGTGTGTGTGTGTGTGTGTGTGTGTGTGTGTGTGGTGTGGGGGGGTAATCCCTGCAGTCAGTCAAGTTTGGTCAATGGTTACTCACTTGCAACCCAACACCCAATTGAATCCCTGTATACGGTATATTATTAGGTCAGTTTGCCAGTTTGCCCTCACATCACAGTGGTCTAACTTCACAGGCACTACACAGTGCAGTATATGTGCGGTCAAGTGTTTATATTTGAGCGTGTTGAGAGCTGTTGAGCCTCTTATCGTGCTCTGAGGATTTTTTAATTCTGTACAGTGACGGAACAGTGTGAATAGTTGATCTGAATGCTGCACTGTGCACACAGTTTGATAAGGCAGATCAGGCTGTTTGTATCTAACAGCTGGGCTGTAAGAAGAACAAATGGGGAAAATAGGACAGGACAAAAAACAGAGCAGCTTTGACAAATTCAGAATAAATATGTTTCACATTCAGTAGCTCCTCCAACCAATCAATGCATTCTCTTTCTTTTTTTGACATGGTGAATAATCACCTCCTCTCTCTCCAGCAGCTCTGTCTGTAGCTCTATTTTTTAATTCAGAATTCTTTACAGTATAATGTTCAAGATTTTTTTTTTACTGCATTCTAAACATTTTTGTAGCAGTGTTTTGAATGAATCCCTTCAGTGTCTAACATGTATCATGTAGTCTGTGTTATTGACAGCTTGTATGTGTTGTCTGAAGGCAAAGTTCAAATCAGACCCAGTATTTAAACCGTTGGGTGTGAGTTGTTCGTGTGTGAAGAATTGACAAAATGGTGAGTTGTTCCAAGAATTGTGTCTAAGCAATGGAGAAATACTGTAAGCACACATGCTTGTAAACATGTGAATGATCTCAATCTCACACTGAGACAAATAAACAGATTTAGGATATCTTGCAGTAATCCCATTTCACATTTCGGGTAAACTATTCACTAATTAACTAAAGCAAACTAAACGAGTACTGTATGCACTACAGTATGCAACACTAGTCAGGTATTCCCTCTTTGACTGGATGGGAATAAAATCAACAATATCACACGTGTGAAAGTTTGCTTTATTTTGTTGTAGTCAGTGCTTACATCTGGATGCCTTTGATCCAGTACAATAAATATTAAATTAAATGTATAAAAATAAAACCAAGCCATAAGCACCCATTCGGAACATACAGTATTTCTATTTTATTTTATGTCTGTTATGTTTTTCACTGTAAGTTTGCATTGCTGCTTTTGGCAGAATTGATTTATTTTTGCAAGCTCTACTAAAATAATCAGACTGTGAAATCAACAACAAAGAAAACATTATTCTTGCTTGGCTATAATAGTCAATGTGGTTCTTCTTAGGTACTCTGGATCACAGCGCAAATTAATGCTAATTAGTGCTGTTTTGTTGCTGCATAATCCATAGGTATGATAATGAGCAGTCGATGATAGCCTACCACTGTATATATTCACGATGCAGTCTATACGTTTAAGGCAAGACACACTTCTTAAATCTGGCTTTCAAACCTAGCTGAGTTTGCATCTAATGTGTGTGCTGCTATTCAGTCTGTTTACTGTTATTTGTATTCCGTTCATTAAATGTTATTATTTGTTACTTCCTCGTTGTTGCCTCGGTCCTTCAAAACTCACCACACCTGTTCTCTTTCATTAGACATCGAGTGACTGTACCGCTGCATAGAGCACACAGAAACAGCTGTTGTGTGGTGATTGGCAGACTAAACTAATTTGTCACATCATTTTCACTTCATACCATTCTCTGCATGCTGAAATGTACTGTAATTCAGGGGTTTCTACACAGTCCTGGAGATAATGAAATATCAACAATCTTTCTCCAGCATTGCTGATTCCACCTCTGTACAATAAAGGTATGGTCAGCTATTGGAAGCTAATTGTAAACTACAATAGCTTACAATTACAATTTCCAATGAATCAATTTAATTTCCAATTAAAATAATCCTGTACTTTTACACAACCTGCTGTACTTTTACACAACCTGCTATTTACCAACAAAACGGGGAACATCGCTCACAACAGCAATGCCCTTGGCTTTGCAATGCATTTCAATTTATAGGGCGGAGCTTCTGACAGAAGTTGTTTTGATTTGACCTTGACGTTAGCAAGCGTTCTAGAGAATGAATAACCCTGCCTTCAAGCTTTCTTCTAACCTGATATCTCTAGCTGTACAGTAGTTGTTACAGTAAGCATCACCCCCGCGTGAGATGCCTGATCTGCTCCAGTTCCTCTTGGTTTGTTAATTAGAATGGCCAGGAGGGGCCTTAGGCCTGTCCTGCATCCCTGTCCGTGTCACTGACAGAACAGCGCAATTTGACGCTGGAGGTCTTGTGAGAGCACTTTAGATGCAGGCAGATGCATACAGACCGACAGATGTTAATGGGAAAACATGCTGAGTTTGTTTGCGATGTACACTCCATTGCAGAATGGAGAGAGTGATGGGGCCGCCTAGAATGAGAGAGGGAGATGTTGATGTAGGCCTACATGACAGTTTAGCCATTCCCCTTAAAGTGAATAATGTACGTTCTTTGTGTTTAGGCCATCTATTTTAATTAATGCAAATGTTGTTTTTCTTCTTTTAATCCTGTAAAGTGTACTTAACAGGATTAACGTGGACGTTCATGTGCTTTGCGAAGACCTTACAGGCAGAACCTCACATTCTTTCCTGTATACAAACTAGCAGTTTGTGTCTCATAGCATTCAGAAACGTTAAATAACTACACTAAATTCTCCTTAGGGTGCTGAAATAATTGGCACTTCCCCAGAAGATGAGAGATAGGAGAAATCGGTAACAAATGGCATTCTAGCTTTACATAAATAGAAGTAATGCAGTGTTAAGGTCATGATGCCATTAACGTTTCCTGCCAAACAAGATAACTTATATTATATTGATAAAATACGTGTACTGTATATACAGTAAATTCGGCACAAAGAACATGGTTGCTTGGTCTGACTATTAGATTGAAGCCAATACAGTGGCACCAGAGCACAGCCAAAATGAAAACATGAAGGGACTAGTGATCAATATCGGTACAGACTGTTTGGTCTGATTAGAATTAATCAAGTCAACAACAATGACATTCAAAGACCAATAATAATCTCTGATTTGTACATGTTTTTAAGAAGCTGCCGCAATATACTGATTTCATTGCAGATTTCAGAACTGCATCTCATGATTTATGTATGCTCATGGGGCTCCTGTGAGACATTCTTATTTAAATGTCTTCATGAAAAGGGAGGGAAAATACACTAAGTCTTTCCTCAGGCTCGTGCTGCCAGCAAACAAGCATGTCTGTTGAACACAACACAAATACAAGGGGGGAAATGCACTGCAACGTTGTCACTGGCTGTGGGACAAGGATAGTGTTTCCACAGGTGCTACTACTGGTTTGATTACTGCATGTAATTCTCTATTGATAATTATCACTATAAATCAGAGAGGGCAGTCCATGCATTCTTTCTTGGTTTTCAGTTAGTTGATTAGACGGTGGATGGCGCTGGCCAAGTTCATTGTGAGGACTCTGAGTGAACATTGTGTTAAGCTCTAAAGACTCCATTTCCATCATACCTGCTCTTCTCAGGGTGTCATATCCTAGCATGCATGCCATTAACACAGAGCTGGATATATATCAGAGCTGAATCATTTCAAATATTCGCCTGCGGTTTAGTCGGCCTTGCTGCTGATGGCAGTTTAATTTTATTTAACACCACATCATTTTTATGTGTGTGGGCATGTGTATTTGTGTGCACGGTTGAAAGAGGAGAGAAGCAGAGAGATACAGTAGTAGTAACATGTTACCTTATACAAAGTCAGAAAATTCTCTATCAATATACAGTACAATATATAGTATACAATACACACAGTATGAAGTATATAACATTTTTATAATACAATCACATTACAGTACTTCACATACTGTAGACACAATAAGACTTTGTGGAGGTAATCCTAGCATTTTGCTTTTCACGTATTGTGTGTGTGTACGCAGCTGTATTGTAATTGTGTTCATGGGGTTGGGTCATGCAATTGGGGGTGGTTTTCCATGTTCCCCTAAAAGCCATGTATTTGACTTCTTGTGTCCATGGTGATGTAAATTACTGCCCTGAACCCAGTAAGTAAAGGTCTCTGCTTGGGCTGGCTTTGTGTCCTTTTCCTGCATGTGTGTGTGCACGTGCGTGGGTGGGTGGGTGTGTGTGTGCAGTCATGCATGCGTGCATGCGTGTGTGTGTGTGTGTGTTTTATTTATTTAAAGTTTTCTATTTAAATAAGTTTATTAATTTGCAATGTATTCTGAACTGTTGAACTGTTAACTGTTAAAGGTAAAGTCAGCTATTGTAAAGGTAAAGTCAGCTATTGCAAGCTAAATGTAAGATAATACACTTTTTGTAAAATTCAACAATTATCTCTTCGCATTTTGCTATCTCACCGTTCTCTGTGCGTGTTGAAAAAAGTCTGATTCTTGTACACAGACCTGCCTCCATAAATAGGAACACAAACAAAGGGGCGAACACTGTTCGAAGTTAGCAAGAATAACTGAACACACCTTTGAGTGTGTCGTTGTTGGTTATTATTAATGAGACTGGATGTTGGAGTTGAATGAAGCTGCCATTGTGATATGGTTCTTCCACTTTCCACAACTTAAATGAAATCCAAATGACCCCATCGATGGACAGGCAATTTGATTTGTAGGTATAGAGATTTGCACGTCATACTGTAAATATTCCACTTTTGGTCTTAGCTTCACACACAGGGAAAATACACGCATATATACTGTATGTACAGTAAGCATTAATTCTAGAAGAAAACCTTGAATAGAGGGGGTCACGAGAACAATAATGAGTAAAAATGGTGACTGTGATGAGGATACTGGCGTAAAGGAGACAGGTGGATTAGGCACTAGACAAGGCAAACAGGTAACAATCAAAGACTGATAGAGTCTTCTCTCCCCTCCAACCCATCCCTTGAGGCAAGGGTTAAATGCAGAGGATATTTTTCACTACATGTATGTGACAATAAAAGCACCTTTACCTTTATATGACAGAGATGGATGGTAATCTCCTTTCCTGCTATCAGCAGATTGGTAATAGATTTGTAATGCTACCAGACATGAAAGAAATGCCTCCCAGAAAGAATGTGCCTAGATAGGCTATGTAATTCAATGGGAAAATGAATAGCCTGTTTTCAATCTGAGTTATTTTTTATTACTTTTATTATCTTTTTTGGCAGAGATCAGGCTCTCCATCCGTCCGTCTTGTCCGTCAACCCATCCAACCTCTTTTTTCCAGGTCTTTACCATGTGGTTGCTATGTTAGCAGCCTGTTTCTGTGCTAATAGTGTGCTAATATTCTAGTAGCTCTTGCATACATCTGCACAACATCGCGTGACACACTTAGCTAATTACAGCGTTGCTGACCTCCATCAGCCACCTCATAGCTTTTAACCATCCATCTTATACTCCTCGCGGTGTTTCTTGGAGTGGCTCGTCGTGCAAGGAGTGTTAACTCCTGTCAACGGTCACATTATGATAACTATATGGTTGTACACTTGATGGAGACGAGAGAGAGAGAGAGAGAGAGAGAGAGGTCCAATGTTTGCTTCTCACTTTGGTGTCTGTATAAGTAGCATGTAATGAGGCATCTTGGGTGGAGAAGTAATGTCCATTAAAAGCTGAGCAACACTGTTTTTTTCTTCTCGCAAGCACTTTTTCAAATCAACACTAATTGACCACACTCCACACTCTAAGGGTTGGAAATTAGATTTAACAGTTACATATTCCATAGGCACACAGTACCGAGTGCATCCTGGCACAACACCTGGCACACACACACACACACACACAAACACATAAATACACAGCCCCAAACGTGCTTCCCTAAGGCAGTGAGAAAGCGGTTTTCAGGTTTCTGACTTTAATTACACTGAGGACGCGGCACGGCAAACGAGTGCTGAATTTGTACAAAGTTAAAGGCCAAGCCCACCAGGGTGATGAACCCAGAGCAGGTGCACGTGCCTCTGCTTCAGCTGTTATGAATAATGGAACAGATTGGCTCATGTGGACAACAGCATAGTTTCCTTTGATGATTGACAGTCACTGGTGATTTGTTCTTCTTCTCCTTAAGGTTTGCCATTCTTTGTGACTTTGACTTTTATAAAAGATTTAAGGGAAAAACTTGAGAAAAGCAATAGAATTGAAATAAGGACTTTATTAAAACCATTATGCAGCTGGGGTGACTACAGGCTGTATGGTACAAGCAGCTACAGTATGCTGCAGTGTGCTGCCTCTTCATGTAGAGATGCTGGCTTGTTAATAATGCAGAGCGGGTTGTATAGGAGCGGTGTAGTCCTCATAGGTCACAGTCTATGGTAACAAGTGAGATAATGTGTCTCGTTCTGTCCTTGTCAAACCCATATGGAGTGAAAACCATGTACAGTTTTAAACATGGTTGTAACTTTTAACCAAAAGCATTTTTAGTGGTTTAGTGGTTTTTTGCATTTTTAGTGGGAAAGTAATGGTCCATTGAGAACTGATAGTCATTCTGAACAGTTAAGTCATTCTAGTCATTCTTGCTAACTTCGAGCTCAAATCAAAACAGTATCGCTCCGCGGTCCTCCGCAGTGGGGCTTCACACATCGAAAATGCATTGTGAAGTGTAGTGCTACGGATTTGTTGACAAGAGCAGTGTTCGCCACTTTGTTTATGTTCCCATTTACAGAGCCAGCGCTAGAAGTATATTATTATGTCAACACGCATTTTCAACACGCACACACATTTGTTGAACTTGACAAAAAGTTTATTATCTTGCATTTAGCTTGCAATAGCTGACTTTACCTTAAGTCTAAAACATTTTCTGTTTCACTAAGTTTCAGTCATGTGAATATATAATAGAAAACTTTCACAAGCCTTTGTTGATCCTCAAGGGCAATACTTTGCCCTTGAGTGCTCCAACACAAGCTAGAGGAGGTAGTCCTCATATACAGTGTTTTACTTAAGTCATATTCTATACATCCTTGCCTAGCTCAAAATAGTCACTAGTGTGAGCTACTAATAGATTTATTGAAGGTGGGAGGAATTTTGAAAAATGACAGTGTTCTCTATTACGAAGGCTACATTTAATTTAGCTAGAAGAATGTTATAAAGATAACAAATAGAACAATGTATTGTATTATAGAATTTTCTTTTTCAAATGTGTAATGCTGCTAGTGAGACAGGACCAAAAGACACTACACAGGAAAACTTAGAATAATGCAGAAGTTCTAATATAAGGATCCAGGGAAAAGCCCAAGTGCACACACAAACACAACTGACAAGGAACACAAGGGTTTAAACAGGGACACTAACCAGGGAAGACAGCCTGTTGGATGAAGATAACAAGGGGCAGATGAAAATTAAACTACACAGGTGGAACACATAACCCAATCAATTGAATCCAGGACATTATACAAGGGGGAAGGAACAGGGTTGAAGACAGAAACAGAAGTTATATGAATTTTATTCTTCTTTGTTTTTTTTTTAACATATTTCTTGCCACACCATACCTGTAGCCCTATGTGGACTGTACGGTATGTGCACCTAAGCAATATCTGCACTGTCTGAACTAGAACAATATAGAAGGCTGCTACAATTGTATTAGAGTGCACCAATTCAGCTTCACTGTGGGATTTATTGAAGTGTATCATGGGACTTCATGCAGCCTTCCGACATACAGCTGAAACTAAACCTGCTAGCTTGCGCTTTCTTTGCCTTCCATAAGTGAATATCTGTGACTGTGTGTGCATGCATGTGCAGAGATCATTCCAAGACTGTGCTGGACTTTGCTGAAGGGTTGACAGAGAACCTTGGGCTAACAGCTAATCCTCTGCAGGCATCTTTTGGGCAGAATAGTAGAATAAACCAACTGTCGTCCCTGAACAGGTGTAGAAAATTAGCATCCAGCAGTCACTATACTGTACAGTCATTCACGATCTTATCTTCTCATGGAGAAAAAAATATTTCATCCACATTTATTGTTGTGCAGGTCTCAAAAACTAGATTTCTCTGACTTGGCTATGGTAGTTGGGAAGGGAGTGGGCAAAATAAATGCTCATATTTTTAAATGGAATTTTAATCATCTTATTCTAACAGCTACAATTCACTGCAATTTCAGGTGCAATTTCAGAGAATTGCGGAATACTATATGCAGCAATTGCTTATTTATTTGATGCAATTTTACTGACGTATTGCCAGTATCTATGGCACAAAGTCACAGTTGCTTGGTTACGCTACCAATGCTTTATTGTTATTGGGCTTTGTAGTATAGCACTGGCATTCATCTTTCCAGCATTATTTCTTCGTAGTAAATGCTTTTTTTTGCCAATTCAGTGCATCTGTGCAACATTTGGGTACCTGCCTGTAGTAACTACCAGCACTCCAAACTGAAATGAGTCAACTCAATCAATTTCTTTCGGTCTGCCTATGTCAGGAAACATGTTTCAGCAAGCCATTCTGATTTTGCTCCCCCTAGGACATCACAAGTAACCTGACGTGCCAGATGGTTTGTCATACCAGAACCATCTGGGACGTTATTCATTGAAACTATTGGGAAAAGGGCAGGCAGGAAAAAATGCTTGACAGGTAATTGGATAGACCATCTGTCGGTCACTATCATGGGCTAATGTCACACCTACAGTAAACCACACACGGAGCTACCAGTATAACACTGATTGTTTCGAATATAAATGAACAAAGTAACTTTAACAGAAAGCTCAGCCAATCAGCCAAGCAAACAAAAAGGTAGTGGGGAGGGGCTTCCAAGTCAGAATCAGATTATATTTTTGTTTTGTCCTGCTGACTATACATTTACTGGACAATGTTTGAGAGTACACAACAGCTTTTCTTTGCTTAACACATCTGACATGCAGTATGCAACCATTTAAGGTGAGGTAAGTGATTGTAAGATAATACACATTGTCAAATTCAGAGAATATTTCTTCACAGTCTGCCAATTGTCCGTTCTGTGTACGCTGAAAAGAAATACTGTGTTAAAACATTCACCTGATTGCTCTAAAATCAATTTTCACTGAGATTATAGTCTGGAAACCGTGATCACTTTCACGTTCACACAGCCACCCTGGATGAGAGACCAATCAGCGATTAGTGGGGTGGCTAAATGCAATGACATAGAAGCTAAGCATTGAAGTCATGCAATCGAAATGGTGGTAGAGTTGTAGCAATACTGATTGGTTAAAGGTTATATAATAATATAATATATAATAGGCCCAGTAGGATGCGACAACTGCAAATATTCCCCAATGGAGCGTGTCCAAACACTGTTTGAGTGCATTTTGGGTCTGGTTACACCAGGCTACCAATAATTATAATAATAATCTTTATTTATATAGCACTTTTCATACAGAATTGCAGTTCAGTGCTTTACATAGAGGGAATACTGTACACTTGTTGTGCTTCCCATAAACAAATGTAGAAATGCAGAGAAAAACAGTTAAAGGAATCAGATTAAAAAAGAAAATACATTTTTAAAACACGTGCATAAAGGAATACAATAAATATACATAACATTATACTGAAATTACATACGTTAATAAAAACGGTTAAAGGAATCAGATCATAGAAATATAAGATAAATTAAAACCTTATCCTTTTTGCTGCTATATCAGAACATCAGCACCATGAGTATAGCACCATGCTAATCTGGCGGAGGAAGTGCATATAGTAGCAGTTTAGATATCAGTACATGTCTTTTATGGACGGTTATATCCACTTGTACCCACTAACCTCAGTGTAGGAATTACCAAGACTCCCTCGTATGCATACAAGGGTACTGTATAGCCTCATATATACAGACCCTGCATGTATATTCACCAAAACATCTACATACTATTACACTATGCTTGTTCGGTGGGATTGATACACAGATAACAATTTGTCTCTGTGGGCCTTCCATGAGATTTTTACATAATATCATACTGAAATAACATAACTCAAATAAAGTAAGAAATAAGATGACAGCAGATTAATAAACTAGACAACAGTCACGTTGCACATGCATAATTTTCTGTAGTTGTTTAGCAGTGCAGAGTATTGCAGTTACAAACTAGCTAAAAGCTAATTTCAATAGATTTGTTTTTTTTTTAAAGATATTTACGGAGCCGGATTCCCTGACAGCTATAGGTATTGAGTTCCATAGCTTGGGGGCATAGTTAATAAAGGCTGCATCGCCGATTTTCTTATTGCTCTTACAAGAAACTTTCAGTGAACCACTGTCAGATGACCATAGTGTTCTGGGGGGTATGTAGTTGACTATTGCTTGAGCGATATAGTTTGGTCCTAGCCCATGTAGCGCCTTATATATAAGGAGAAGGACCTTAAAGGACCACTATGTAAGAATTAGTGGACTCTAGTGATCAAATTGCAAATAGCATTCATCTGTATACTCTCCGC
>JAODUE010077495.1:0-12500 GCA_027564755.1 Amblyopsis hoosieri
GTGTGTGTGTGTGTGTGTGTGCATGTGTGTGTGCGTGCGTGTGCGTGTGCGTGTGCGTGTGTGTGTGTGTGTGTGTGGTGGGGTTGGAAAGAGTGATAGTTCTCCAGCAGGCATCTGTTCCTGTGCTGGGTCGCCCCAAGTCAGGCAGAGCATGACTTAATTGCAACCAGATGGCAAGAATAAAAAACAGCGTTTTCCAACACTGAGTGCTGGTCCGCTTCAAATGGTCACATATGAAGGCAAGCCCAGTTTCACACCAGATTAGTTATCAATGAAAGTCACAATAGTACTCTTATTAATAAGATATTTTAAAATAAGTATGTAACTTGTCAAGATGTCACTTCCTACAGTGAGTTGTTTAAGAGTAGACTACATTCCTCATTTGAGGGTGTTACAGCACCCGCACAACTACATTTCTGCCCCAGCTCTCTTTTGACATTTAAACCATAAGTGTGGGTGGCCACACATACTTATGGCAGGGGCAGAGCATTGTGTGTAGGGAGAGGAGTAGAGAACAGTGCCAACCACTGAGTTTCAAACAAATTCTATTCACAATTCACACTTCCATTATTGGAGGAAAGAAGGGTGATTCATTCACTATTTAAACACGTGAAACTGCTTAATTTGTTTAAAATAACATTCATAATAACATGTAAACCCAAATGTTTTTTTAAGGACAATAATATTTAAAGCCTAAATTTTAGCAGTAACAAAAACAACAGATGAGGCTTCTTGCCCAAGGATGCTTGCAGGTAGGCCAAGCAGGGATCTAACCCACAACTTGTAGGCTGGGAGTTGACCAACCGCTAACCACTAACCAATATCATAGAACATTGAAATCATGTTATTACCGTGTCAATACTGGAGGTTTCATAGACATGTCAAGAGACTATGTTTCACACATTGCTTTCTGATCGTTATAACACACCAACATGATTACACATGGGCCTTCACTCTGGAAATAGGTATGTGATTTGTACATTGTGAAATGTATTCATCCATTCAATTGAGTGACTAATGCCAATGACTGATAGCTTGGCTCTAGAGTATTATTTGAAATGTACACTGTTGCCATAGATATCAAAACAGGCACTATCCAGAACAGGAGCGCCAAATGCTCTGCAGTTAACTACCAGAGACCCTGGATTCCTTGGAGAGCTCAGTCATAGCCTGTGGTATAAGAGTGGCTCCTCCATAGCGGCATCTATCCATCACTGTATTTTCCCTTGTCATTTTGTTTTAGTCGGGCACACTTTTGGAGCAGCTTCAAACGCACTGTTGTTATTGCATGCACTAAACACGGCCAACAAGAGTAGAACTTAGGGAGGTTTGCATGTCTGAATAGAAGGGCCTTTCAAATGTAAGGCTCACACATCTGAATGAAAAGCCAATACTTATTTTCTTGTTATTCTTGCAGCTTGGGGAGATTAATCACTCTCACCTAAAATAAAATATGGACAGTTTTCAAGGAATTTGATACCTATTGTACTATATATATATACTGTACAATATATATATATATATGTATATACTGTATATATATATATATATATATATATATATATATATATGCTAAGTTTCAAATATAAAACTAGTCATATTCTGTATGTGTTTCAATGTTCCCTACTTACAGTATTTGACCATAAAACACACAAACACAGAATTTAGACAGATGTAGCCATGTTTACAATTAGTAACATTTTTAAACCTGAGAATCTAAATTAGTAGTCTACTTTCCAATAAATATCCACTCTCCCTGCCTTCATTTGTAAAAAGCAAACTCTGTTGTTTATTTAGTAAGGCTACTGTAGCTAAAATCAGTAACCAATAGTAAGCACATAAATTATACAGCCCCTCTAAACTTATTTCTCGATTTATATAATTTTAATTTAGGATATCTTTAGTGGTTGAATGCTATCATAAGTTAGCACGAGCTTGCTCTCAGAGCGACCATTAACACCATTGTTAATGGTCGCTCTGAGAGATAGCAGGTGACTGATTTGCATCTACTGAAATGTCAGCATGCCACCATCTAGCAGTGTGACAGCCTAACTCTTCAATTATCAAGTTTGTTGAAGATCAAATGACCAAATGCAGGCTGCCAGACAGTGTCAGACAGACCCATGTGTCATGTCAGTGATTAACAGCATGCCAACGAAAAGTGTTGGCGTTGACATTTACAGCCAAATGGTGAGTTCCAAAATGATTCATTAATACAATAAAGGAAAATTATTCTATTCTTTAGTTGGCCTACCAATGATCACAGAAATGTGTCATTTTTAACATGGGATTATTGATGCAATAACAATAATAATGCATTGTACTTTATTTAGATATGTTGCTGTGTATGTTTAGGGAGTAATGTGTTACTTCACCTAAGTTAAAATTAAGATAAACTAATGCTACCCGAGCTACTCACATAATGTAGTTTGCCACTTTCATAAATAAAGATATATTTGAAATATGAAGGTATAAATGTTATATTCTACCTATTGGATAAGGCCATTTCTCTCCTTCAATGCAGTGTCATAGTCTCGGCCATGCCTCAGGTTTGATCCCTGGCATAATAATCCATGAGCAGGCTGCCTAACCCATTTAGACGTTTTGAAGCATTATACATTATAGCAAAACAATCACACAGAACACAAGTAGCCTTGTGATATGCAGAAGAGTAACCTACTAGACTTGGTGTAATCTCTGTGCAAATACTATCATTTAACAAAATAATTTTAAGATTATATAAAACATTTCATTTTTAGGGACATTTTCTAATAGTTTAAAATATTACCAAAAATATACAGTATTATGATTTATTTTCATGCATGCATACTTGAATTTATGCAATACACCACAAAAATGTATCATGGAGCATGTATACATTAAGTAAATATAATTTCCCCTGTCTCTAACTACAGTACTGGTTGCCAACCACATGAAATGAAGAGACATTTGTTTGTGTGTCATGCCCTACATAGCACAATCCAGGTGTCAGACAAGTGCAAAATAGGCCTTGTAAAAAAACGACAAATTAAATATCTTTACAAGCTATCCACACATATTATTACTTTACACAAATTAGAGACTCTACGCACGGTTCGTTGTCATTGTTGTGTAACATGCACCATTTACTACCAAATTTACTATAAAACCCCCAGTAATCTCCACAGTGTGTTTACATGTCACCTATATCCATCTGAAAAGCTGTGGCTCCCTATGTGCAGACTCAGAGATGTTTCATTTAGAACAGGACATGAAAGAACCAATGCAGGCTAGCTAGGCCTGTAGCACTTATATGTCAGGTGGCTCACTGTGGCTCATCATCAGTCTCAGCTGTAGGCTGAGCTGCAAGGACAGCTATTGTGATCTGTCTTGCTCATATCCTTCCATTCTGAAGTGGCTCACTTTCACCATGCCTGTCCAAATATAGTCTCCTCAGGTGGAGCGGCCAGAACAGCCCAGGTCTGATTGACATCAGACCTGTGTCTTATTTCCCTAGCCATTAGATGTGCTTGCTTTTTGTGGTGTGTACAGACTATTGTGTGAATGAACTTCACACATGGACACCTGCCTGGGCACCCCCCCCCCCCTCCCCCCACACTCCACCCACCATGTGTTTTCCCCTGCCACGTCTTTCAGTGGACAACCTCTACAGCTGCCACAGATGCTTTCCCCTGCCGTCACCCGGCAACACAGAACAAATGAAGCCAGCAAACAGGCCCAGCTGCCCCCCTGACAACCCCCCACCCAGCTCCCCTGCTTACAACATCGCCCAAACAACCCCCCTCCTCCTTTTCTCTGCCCTAGCCCCTAGCACCAAAATATCTGTCACGTTGCCACTGCCGTCACATTCCATGTATGCTTCCTGTTCAGTTAGAAGCAAACTGGGGTTATGCCCAGAGAAAGTGGACTTGAGTAGGCGTGAAGAAAAGGGTCATCTTCACATTGTAGGCTACATGCCCATAAGGAGGGGGTCACTCACCATATAACTGTAGAGGTTCTGCTTGAATAGTCTACACATAGTGCCGGATGCTGCAATGGCTACCAACCTCAGCCTAACTGCAGTGAAGCTGCAAGACTATAGTAATAATGGCCAATTGCTTACTTTTACTGGGTTCATTAGTGAGTCCATTTACTTTATTGCACAACACAACCAAAGCCTAATGGATCGATTATCTATTATTTGCTGTAGGCAAATGGCAATACTAAAGTAGTTCTACCACTGATTCTGGTATAATTTAATGTTAGGCTGCGCCTTCTACAGGCAGATGATTGAACTGCATGTCAAACGTTAATTGCAAAATAGTAAAATAACAGTAAAATTATCGCCACGATGGCATCTTGTCCATACTGAACATTTGTGTAAATCTGCAGGCAGCAATAAGCCTACAGATATTTAAAAATAACAAATTAGTTTGACTTATAGTATAGGCTACAGCAGATATGTCATTGTCTGTCTGTTTCCTTGTCTAAGCATGTCTGATTCTCAAATCGAGCTCTGTAGCGGTGCGCTGGCAACATATGATATCGACAACTGTAGGCTAATAACATAATAGAACTGCTGCCTACCAATGACAAGTGATTGTATTTTACAATTACATTCACATACACCTTTGAGTTTCTCTGTATTTTATATAGCCGATTATGTCTCAAATTGTATATTTGAAAGTATTCAAATATATTAATATACTAGACCTTTGTTCCAGATATTTTACAATACAGAAATATGATTCATTTTCCTAGCTAATGTTTTATGATACTGTCGTGAATAATTCATTATTTAGGAAGATGCATTCTGTGTGATCGATAGATCATAAGCAAATTGCCCACAGTTTCAGTATATTCATGGATAGGAGGGTATGGGTCATAGAACTATATAATAACAGTATGGGTATTTGGCTAGGCTATTTCCTTTTTTTTTATACAGTATTATTGTTGGGATAAGGATAAGTGTGTGCCATAGCAGTCATAATGGTGAGCTGGAAGATCCTTTAGGCTAGTGTTGGTCTTAGATGTAATGCAGGACATTGCTAATAAAAAGTATATAATTGTGAATATACAAACTATATGGATTAATAAATAAACTAATACTGATAACATTAGCAAAAACCTTGACAATAACACTGTAATACATGGTGCTCTGTGAAACAGCACCCTACTAAAAAGTCAATCTAGGCCAAAGATCACCATTCCTTGCAGTTTATGGAACAGACTGCATAAACGGCTGACAAATAGGCTATACTGTCTGATATGAGGGATAATTCTAATTCAAAGAAATTTGCAGAAGAATCCACACAAAAAAAAAATACTCACAACAAAATGTTATCAAAGATCTCCTTCATTGTTTAATAGTAGACATTGTGCCACAAAAATGTAGTATCTGCAGCCATTAAATCACGTGCCGATATTAAGAATTTCAGCTATTTCTCATGATGCTTTGTTTCACCTACTTTTCTACAGAATTTGCAAATCACTTCTTACATGTATGTATAAATATATACAGTTAATAGGTTAGTCTCATATCCTGGAGGGTAATTTTTATTTTAAATGTTGTGCTGTTGGTTGAGAGAAATGAGCAGAAGAATAAACATTGCTGACGTCACATCACCCAATGGAGCACATGCTTATATTGTATCATTTATATCAGCAGGGCAAGAGAATTCTAATACATACGGGTCTGTTTCCAAAGTAAGTACTCAAAAGGATTAGGAGTTAGCCAACTATGGTGGACACATGGGGGATATCCAAACAACACAGGGCACAATCGACATAATATGAGTTGTGCCATAAAGGCACATTGTTTTGTTTATTTTCTGGGGCGGGAGGGAGTACAATGTTGTGAAGTTGGACCATGTAACCTACTATGGTGACATTTGTACTATGTAGTAGTTTGCGGCTTAATAGGGAGCAAAGAAGCTGCTTCACAACAGCTAGATGCATTGAAAAGACAAAAAGAGAGACACAGAAAGAAAGAGAGAGAGAGACACAGAGGTTCTGCTAACATGCATGATGCTGTTTAAGCATGTGCTTCATTTGAAGTGCTTAATTGTGGAGAAGACTCAGGCCAAAGTCATGCCCTTACCCACAGCCAATGAAGAAAAGAAGACCTACTTTAGAAAAGTGACTCATGTCCCAAACCTAATCATTTAGAGGGGGGGCACTATACTGATCATATCAATGGGTAACATCACACTAGGCTTAACATTCTGAATGGCATGTGTATTTTGGTATGCTAAAGAAAATCTATATAAAAGAGGCGGTGGGATATCGGTGGGATGTGTGTGTGTGTGTGTGTGTGCGCACGCATAGAGGGGATGGAGGGAGTCTGGTTTTGTAGCTGCACGTACAAACCGGTCCGCTCACACTCTCTCCTCATCTCACTTCCCCCGTTCTCTTCCTCCACCATGGGCCTATCCCCGTGGGTGTTGGTGACAGGAGCCTGGAGGAGGAGGAGGAGGGTGGGGTGGGGTGGGGGGCAGCTCAGCCCTCAGCAGCAGCCTCCAGATGACGTGTTCACCGGCTTGCTCTGGATCTTCACGCTGGACTTCTCTGAGGCGCCGGTCGTGGCCCCTGGGCCCATCCTCTTCTTGATCTCTGCCGCCATGGTCATGAAGGCCTGCTCCACGTTGGTGGCACTCTTGGCGCTCGTCTCCAGGAAGGGGATGCCTAGATTGTCCGCGAATTCCTGGAGGAAGGGACGAGACCACAACACATAAGGCCTTGGCGTACTTACAGTGTGTGCCTCCAAAAATATCTTAGTTACACCAACATTGTTCACAGGAAACAATGTAGTTAGAAATATTGCTACAGAAATAGCCGACACATCAGCATGAAGTATGCTTGGAACAGCTCCAGCACTCGTCTGCGTCGCGCGAGGCCACACATTTGGTAGTATGCCAAGGCCTTTACTGGGGGAGTGCGCATGTACGACTTGACTTATGCAGTTCCTCTTCAACCGGAGTTAACATCGCCTGGTAAAGGATTCAACTGCATAGCCAAAAAACAATAGTTACGTATGGAACCACGTTTCTATGAATTTCGGAATGACCGCCAGAGCTTGGCAGTCAATCGGACTTCTCGCGAGAAGATTGCAAAGAGGTCACTTCCTGGGTGAAGGTGCCTTTGGTACCGGGGCACAGGTCACCTTGTTGACACAAATACTCCACGTGTGTACGTACAAGTGATGGACATCCAGGTGCTTAACTGGCAGTCAGTAGAAATGAAATACAAGTGAAATTTTGCTCAGATAATATTCACTACGTATTAGAGTACTCTGAGCAGTCTACTACCATTGGTTAGTGTAATATTGCAGTTTTTGTTTTATTTGTATTTTTTAAATAGAGCTCGCCCGAATAACATTTTACAGGTTTCGAATTCTTGCTGGTATTTGCGAACAAGTGGTTGAATACTTACTTGTTCTTAAAACTCCATTAAAAACACGCTTGATATCCCGTTACAAATCCAAGCGACCAATCAGGACCGTTTGCAGGCTTTCAATATGAGCACACAATTGTACAATAGCAGGTCAACGCCCGTTTAGTCAGACCACCAACACACTGTACTTTAAATGTTGAGTTAACCTATGAAGACTCATAATATCCACCAATAACTCATAGTCCATCGATTTATCACAGTAAAAAATGATCTTGTTACATTGGCAAAGGTCCAGAGAATCTAATACAGTAAAAGATTTAGTCCAAAACAGATTATTACAATAAATATTGCACGGACTGCCATTGCATTCATTTCATATATTTGCTGGCAGACGTAATTTTCCTTACATTCTGTCATACCGTAGGCTACTCTAGATCGACGTTAGCCTAGCTTTCAAAATAGCTGCTGCATACTACAAGGTTTTGATTGACAAATCAATTGAAACAATAGGAGCTGTGTACAGTCTGCATTAGACAATGACAGTTCGTGTTGAAAGAGGAACACGTCTCAGTATTCGGGTATTTGATTGATGGTTAAGTATTTGTCCCATTTGCTGCATTAGCCAAATCAACACATTCTTTTTCAACTAGATTGGCCTAGATGTAAGCAAAGAGATGGGCTAGTCTTTCAACACTGACTGTCATGGGCTAATGCAGGTTATACACAGCTCCTATTGGTTCAATTGATCTGTCAGTCGAATCCTGACCTTGCAGCACGAAGCACCTTTTTTTGCGAAATAGCTTGCGTCAATCTAGAGTACCAGTATGACAGAATATAAAGAAAAAATTCTGCCACCTTGTATGAAATGAATGCAATGGCAGTCCATGTAGTAAGATCATTATTGTAATGTGTTTTGGATACAAATTTTACTGGAGTAGATTATTTGGAATTTTGCCAATATAACTAAATTGTTTTTGACTGTGATTGATGGACCGTGGACTATGAGCTATTGGTGATTACTTTTAGTCTTAATAGGTGAGTAGTAGTTGAACTCAACATTTTAAGTACCGTTATGACGGTGATCGGACAAACCTGCCGTTGTACCTGCTGTTGTAGCCTACAGTCGTGCACATAGCCTATTGAAAGCCTGCAAACAGCCTTGAACCGAAGCCTCAGGTACCGAATACGGTACCTGAGTATTCTGGTCCAGCCCTAACAAATAACGCAATACGGAAATAACAGGACATCCCACTACATACAGCAAAAACACATAGTGATGTATGATGCATTTCGAACTGGCCGCATGTAGGTGTGTCGACTCAAAGTGACAATCCTTTAATCCATGAGGAAGTGTGTGGAACTTTCACATGAAGTCGACTTATTTTATTTGCAATGACAGACGGATTACTTTTATAATAGTAACAATATCGTATAACTCCAGTCAAATGTGACGTATGGTGCTTTGGTGTAGGATGGAAGGTTTTAAAATACTTATGTAATAGCGTAATGTCACTATATCCTCAAAGCTGCTTCTTACCTTAGCTGTAGTATAATCCACAATTTTCTTTGTCGTCAGGTCACACTTGTTGCCTACTAAGAGTTTGTTGACGTTTTCACTGGCATAGCGGTCAATCTCTTGTAGCCACTGCTTCACATTGTTGAATGACTCCTGAAGCCAATGCAAGAAGACCATTATTACCACCAACATGGAGGCTGGTGTCTGACTATAAAGTTGTGTTTCATTAATTAATGCATAGACCCACACAGGCAATGTGACCACTAAAATTAAGTTACGCAACATTAGTATTATTATTTATGGTCAAATAAATCAGATCCCCTAACCAGCCTTTAACCTGGTGAGGGTACAGAAACCATAAATGTAAGACCATGTTCTAGCAACTGAGTGGCATCCCACACTGAATTTTAATTTTAAAAAGACAGACCCATGCTGTTCTTATAAAAAGCAAACAAGGTCTCAAACTGACCTGATCTGTAACATCATACACTACTATAATGCCATGGGCTCCTCTGTAGTAACTGGATGTAATGGTGCGAAACCGTTCCTGTCCAGCAGTATCCCACTGTGAAATCCAAGTCAAACAGATGAGTTGAATTTAACTAAAATACAAAATATCTGGATGTCTGGCTCTTTGGAAGGTGTTGAAAGAATACAAAATTAAGACAATTTAGAGTTCTCCTTTGCATATATACTTACAATTTGAAGCTTTATGGTCTTTCCATCGAGCTCTATGGTCCTAATCTTAAAGTCAACACCAATGGTACTAATATAGCTCTCTGTATATGTGTCATCCTAATGAACCAATAAAAACAAAAGAATAGCTGTAGGTTTAATGTGAAATGTACATACAGACATAACAGACTAATTAGGAAATTCCTGTGTCATTTTCCATAATATTAGAAACAGACACTAACAGCAAAACGGAGAAGGAGACAGGACTTTCCGACACCGGAGTCACCGATCAGGAGGAGTTTGAATAAATAGTCACTGCAAGGGAGGACACACACCGGAGGTAGTTGTTTACAATAACTTAAAACACATCCCGACACCCGCCAGATGAGTAATAGCACTAGGATACAGTTAAATAAATGTATTTATATATGAGATATGTTTTATTATCCTAAACCAATTACAAATTGATTCAGTCCCTACGGTAAGATACTATGCTAGCTAGCTGTTTGCCCAACCTCCCAGACATTTAATTATTCGTTAAAACAACGTTAAAATACAAACGTACATTCTATTCTCTATCACAGTCTTGTTTTATTTCAACAACTAAAACGTCAATACAGACAATAATATTAACACAACTCGCCGGTGAGCAGAAAAGACAAAAGCAGCTGCCGCTCATTTTGTATACAGTAGCCTAGAGTACATTGGACTATCTACGTACTGAGCATTACGGTAGCTGACTAGCTATGCTAAAATGACAGCTCAAGTCAACCATATTGTCATCGGTACCATAAAGTAAAACTTACTATTCGGGATTCATCGTTGACTACACACGAATACAAATTAACCCGTAGATACCGCTATTATGTCGTATATTAACCTTTAAAGCTTGACGTATAATCAAAGGAAAACACCGTTTTCATAAAGAACTAGCGTAACTAGTACCGTAGTCGCAACCAGTCCAGAACAGCATAATCGAATCAAATATGGCTGCCAGTCCTACCAGGAAACACCAAAACATAGAACTCATGGGTGATGTAGTTCAATGTCGATAACATTGTTTCACATGCGCAGTCTCCTTAGTCAGCCACAATAAAAAATGGCCAGCAGAAACCCACAGTCTCAATCGGCAATAAATGCACCGTGATATGCACCTGATATGCACACTGTTTCCATGATTCAGGCTGGACATATGGCACATGTTTGGGCTTTGCGATAAAGAAGATAATTCATGCATTATCTTTATATCACACTAATAGTCACTCTGTAGTACAGTAAGTTTGATTGTGTGTGTGTCAACCATTGATATAAGAACGGCCGGTAATAGGTGTCGTGTCAATAAATCTGTAGCACACATTTCGTTGACATGTCACGTGGTTGCATCCGTAGTGTCCCAGAGTGGGTACAGTGGGTGGTGGTGACTTCGACTTGACTTCCGCCTTCACGAAGTTGAGCAGGCACAGGGAAGCGACTGATTTACACTGCCAAAATGGACAGCCAAGGAAGGAAAGTAGTGGTTTGTGACAATGGAACGGGGGTAAGTTAAAGAACAGCTTGCATTAGAGCAACCCATTTTTTGTGTGGAGGCTTTTCAGTTGAAGATTTTGGCAGATAATGTGAGGTAGTGAGAAACAGGAAGTATTATTAGACATATCCATCACTAGCTAGTTGGCTAACGCGTTAGCCTTCCTGGGTGGGTAGTAAAAGGAATGTGTTGGCGAACTGGATATTCATTTGCTAAACTTGTGAATATACCTGTGTGTGTGTGTGTGTGTGTGTGTGTGTGTGTGTGTGTGTATATATATATATAATATAATTATAAATTCACACACTAGTTATTGGCTTGCAGTAGCGACGCTTTAATCATAATACCCATCAATGGTTGGGGTTCATTCGATTCGAAGATGGGCTGTCATATATATTTGGCCATTGAATTAGATTTGTCCAGCTAGCTGTAAAACGGACGGACGTCCATGAGAAACGTCGCATAATTAGACGAAATCGTGTATGTTGCATTATAAAAGTATAGCAAGCAAACTTTAATAATGACCATTAACGTTCCATGCATGCAGTGAATTACTTTGTATTGTAGCTTGTGTATTTAATGTCGACGTTTCGCAGGTTTAGGATGCATTTCTGCTTTAGGTAGGCTAGATGTTTTTTTTTCTTCCAGAATCTCAACAATCAGATGTGCAGATACATCTACCCAACAACTGCCCCTGCCACCATCGCACAGCAACCTATTTGAACTGATAGGCCTAGTGTTGAATTTATTCAGTTGAGCATACCTGAAACAAAACCTCGAAACAAGACCCATATTATACTATTCCGATACTATATGCAGCATAACTAATGTCGGCAAACAATGAAACACATGTCAACATAGCTTTCAACTGGATTTATTGAATGTTTAACTATGGGGACGAATGCGCATGTATTTAACAACGAGAGAGGAAGTCAAATTATACTGCCATGTAAGGAAGAATCTGTAAGGAAGTCGTTTCTGCTTAAGAGTATTTTGAGTAATTTATGATGGCTGTTCCTGTTGCTTTCTGGAGTGAATATAAGATAGGATACTGAGTTATAGCAGCAGACATATATTTTATATTTTGTGTTCATATTGGTCAGGTTAAACATAGTCTCGCAGAGCCAGCCTTTACTTATGTGATGTAGTGCGATGGAAGAGGCTGAGACTAGGTTAAACATAATTTCCTATTTTTCACAGAATGATAATATGTTTATGAAAATAGATGCCTGTAATGCAAGCAATCTTAACCCTATCTGGTCATAATGACATTCTTATGTTGTAACACCCATTCTCTGAGAGCCAGTGATAACATCAGTATGCATACATTCAGCCTCTACAAGTTAGAGTGGAGTGTTACTTCTGGCTGAGGGACACTGCCTTCTTTCTCTGACTGAATTTAGCTATATGTGT
>JAODUE010077506.1:0-15011 GCA_027564755.1 Amblyopsis hoosieri
AGCTGTTAACAGAAATGGGCTATTTCATGTTTGAATTCTGCTTTATTCAGCTGTTAACAGAAATGGGCTATTTCATGTTTGAATTCTGCTTTATTCAGCTGTTAACAGAAATGGGCTATTTCATGTTTGAATTCTGCTTTATTCAGCTGTTAACAGAAATGGGCTATTTCATGTTTGAATTCTGCTTTATTCAGCTGTTAACAGAAATGGGCTATTTCATGTTTGAATTCTGCTTTATTCAGCTGTTAAGCATGGCAACTAGGCAATGCCTATTCTGAAAATATTCACAACTGTGGTTCGTGAACGTTGCTCTGTCCCGATCTATTCCTTCGGTGGTGCGCGCCATGGCTGACGACAGGTTCGCGGGGGCAAAGCACCAGGCTGCGTCCATGAATTTGACAAAATTTATGGCATGCGCCTCGCGCAACGCTGCGGTTCTGTCAAGCATAAACAGGCTGAATGCTCCCCTCCATTCCTCTCCTCTCCTCTCCTCTCCCATCCTCTCCTCTCCTCCTCTCCAGGAGCCAGTGTCAATGCTGGTAGGGAGGCAGAGACCCCTCTGCATGCAGCGGCCAGGCATGACAGGCCAGAGCAGGTGTCTCTGCTGCTGGAGTACGGCGCGGATGTCAATCTAAGAGACATCAATAACCATAGGGCTGTGGATGTGGCACCCCCTGGTGGCCAGACAAAGGAAATACTGCTTGCATCTGAAGGTACAAAATGCTGTTCTAGTTTTAAGTGTACAGAACGTTAAGTGAACCTTTATAGAATTTCACTGTGGCTCTCAAGGGGCCTCAAGTCCCCCAGGAATCTCTCACCGTGTTACCATTCGTGGGAGATTTGGCTCTGCCTCACCCTAGACAACACATCCCTTGACCTTTTTATTTCTGAGAATAAGGGATTGTAGCTGTCTTTTATATTTAATGTGTCAGTTAAATAGAAGAAACAGCATTTCCATTAATAATACAGTTATCAGACTTACTAAAGCACACTGCCATGGTCATGGTATGAACATGTTTCTCTTCTCTCTCTCTCTCTCTCCCTCTCTCTCCCTCTCTCTCTCTCTCTCTCTCTCTCTTTCATCTCTCTAGTCTCTCCCAGAAGTATTTGTCAGTTGTGTCGTCTTCTGATCAGGAATGTGATTGGTCCAGCCAGTCTTAAGCTCCTCCCCACCCTGCCCCTCCCATCTTTCCTCACACGTTATTTACAGCACATATAGAAGGGGGCACACACACACACACACACACACACACACGTACGCACACACACACAGACACACCTTATTGTCAGTGGAAGCAAAGCAGTAGTAAGTGAATATAATAAATATATGTCTGCTCAGGATGGCTTTAAAGGTGTGCAAGCTAATTGTAAGCTAACTGCAAGCTAATTGTAAGCTAATACACTTTTTGTTAAATTTAACAAATATCTACTCACATTTCGCGAGCTTACACCGCTCACATCAACAGTGCCTTGGCTTCACAATGCTTTTCAATGTATGGGGCGGGAGCGTGGAGGGCGGTTGATTTGATTTGAGCTCGAAGTTAGCATGCGTTGTTGAGAATGACTAACCCTGCCTTTAGTGACGCCTACTGGTCTCTGTTCGAGGCTTATGATAAGTGTATACTGTATTCAGCATTACCTTGTCGCAAATGTTATCATATCATAGATAGTTATTTGATTTTTCTGTTTATTTAACAGGGGCAGGTGCATTAGCCCTTGTTATGTGCATACATTTGCAACTCCTGTCCCCCACATAGGCTTTTAAATATCTGCCCCAGAATCTGTGGCCTACACTGTAAATATGATAATTGTTATATATATATGAAATATGAAGAAAAAAAAAAGAAGATTGTTATAGCTCAGTGTTAAAATCACTGCATTTCAGAGGGTGTTTCAGATGTGTGGCTGTTGGTTTGACATTCTGCATGCTGGAATTGTTTTAACATTTTAAAAGAAAGTATTGAGATAATCTACTTCTGCCTTATGAGCTTTATGATATGTTCAAATTGAGTATTTTGGAAAATACTGCAGCTGTGGTCACTGAATGC
This sequence comes from Amblyopsis hoosieri, assembly GCA_027564755.1. Classification (NCBI taxonomy): domain Eukaryota; kingdom Metazoa; phylum Chordata; class Actinopteri; order Percopsiformes; family Amblyopsidae; genus Amblyopsis; species Amblyopsis hoosieri. Next base: position 2,049 of record JAODUE010077506.1, read on the forward strand.
ACAATGCCAGCGTGATGTTATGACCAATCTTATGTTTACACCAGATTGCCTTGCAAGTTTCATCTTAAGAACTGGAGTGGATGGCAGGACAACAATTGTACCGTAAAATAATTTATTGTTGGCCTTTTTTCCTGCATGCAAGTTTTTGTGTGAATATAATATGGGACTAGGTATGGGACGATATGAAAAATGTATATCACGATTATCCTAAATAATTGTGGTAGACTATTATAATTATAATAAAATAATTGCGATTATTTATTATATTAATAGTAAACTCTTAAAATGGCACTAAAACATACTGGATTCACTTTATCTTACATTTTTTTAAGAAATAAAATCATTTTTTATTATCATGACATTTTTTGTGTGATTTTTTTTTTTTTTTTTTTTTTTGTTTTAAAACCAGTATTTCAACACGATATATCTTTTATCTGTGGGGTACACAATAGGCAAGCCGAGCCTTCAGCCATGGTGGTGACTGACTGGAGAGATGCAGGCTACTAAATACATGAGTATATCAATACAATTGGACTGTATGAGTGAGCTAGACAGGTTTTTTTTCAAGTCAATTGTGAAAATATTCATACTTATGTTAGGATTATCACAATAATGGACATTCACCACGAGTAATTTTAGTGCAATACCGCTAATATCATATATTGTCCCACCCCTATATGGGAGTACAACGAAACACCTTGCACAACCATACTTTTGTGTCATCAGTGTCAGTATGGTTATATTACAAATCCAGAATAAACCATCATGAATTCCATGCTGGTCCAGGCTGGTTCATACTGGTTTGTGCTGGTGTAGTGCTGGTCCAGGCTGGTTCATACTAGTTAGTGCTGGGATAGTGATGGTCTAGCTGGTATACCAGCACACCAGCAAACAGCATGGGATGCCGGTACACCAGCAAACCAGCATTCCATGCTGTTTCCAGCATGCAAAAACATACCTTATGCTGGTGACCAGCAATGCTGGATTTTTTAGCAGGGATCTGTTAGAGCCTTGCTGTGCCATGTCATGAAGAGTGTCATGAAGAAGATAAGGGAATGGGAGAATGTCCCATTCCTCTTTCTGCTTGACCTTTACCAGCCTTTTGCTCTTACGCACTCTGAAGACAAGTAATGGTGACGTGCAGTAGAGTCGTGAGGGTTTAGTGTTAGATCGGGCCACATCGATGGAGGCTGATGTCGCTGAGTCAAATGTCAACACCCTCCCCAAAAAGTTACAAGAATGTGTGTTCATAGATCTCTGACAATAAAGAACTATTGCTTTACTCCTTCAATGACAACATTCTGATCCTCCCCACATTGGCCAATGTTTCCAAAGAAGCTATTTTAAAGCCGCTAGCTTTTAGGAAATCCATTACGTCGAGTTGGCATGCACGGTAATAGCCTGTGGTTTAATGAGTCAGAATCTGTCATTCATCATTAGTGTTCCCCCCCGCCCAGAATCCATTCTTGCTAGATATGACTGTGGAACCAGATTTAAGTGGAGGAGATGGCGGTCTCTACATGGAGTTGAGAAAAGGTGCATGCAAACAAACAGAAAAATGGACCAAGATAGTGGTGTGTAACAACCTGTAATAATAATAAAAGCAGCTCCACACTTGAAGATACACTCCTCAATGTTTCAGTGCCATTAACTGCAAAAAATGCTGTTGTGGCCTCAGATTGATAATAGTCTGTCTGCTGTAACTGTACACGAAATGTGCTGTCCACTAAGCACTTGATACTACCTCTCTGCCTCGGATTTAAATTTCAATCGGATTTGCTCTTTCTCTTCTGATCTAGGTGTTTATATGAAGCATTTTCTTTCGCGTTGGGCTTTTAACGTGATTCAGTCAGAATAATAGGGTCCATGTAAACACAGCTAGTGTTTTAGTCATTCTGCCATTCTGGTTCCAACCATAGGGGGTTGTAAAAAAATAACTGATTGAAAAACGAGTTGTCTATTTGTCTTCTATAGTTGCTACAACCAGCCTGCAGTCTAACATCTGGCCTACCTCTGCTACGGTGCTTGACATCGCTCCAAACAACCACTAGGTGATGCTGTACAGCTTCCTAACGATTTGCAGTGAGAAATTGCCAAATGACTCAGGCTATCCATAAGCAATGTTGGGCAGTAACTATTTACTAGTAACTAGTTACTGTAATGTTATTATTTTTTCCAGTAACTAGTAGTGTAACGAATTACTTTTTCCAAAAATACACTGACATACTGGTAGTTCTGGACAGGGTATGCCTCTCTCTCTCTCTCTCTCTCTCTCTCTCTCTCTCTCTCTCTCTCTCTCTCATGAATCATCACTGTAATACATTACTGATGTATGATGAATGAATGATTATAGCCCTAATGGATTAGGCATGTTCCCGTGCCAGCCCTGTCCACTATAGTACATTACTGATGTAATGTGCACACAGCGCATGTATACAAAAGCAGCATCTGTTCAGCTGAGAGGGTTGGGGTGTGACTAAGTGTTGGTCACCTCACAGGCACATATGTGTACATTCAAACATCTCCGGACCACTACGAAGACTTGGAAAACAGCATATGCGGCTTAATGTAAATTGCATTAAACAGGCCATTATGGAAAGGGTTAACTCAAAACACCAATGAATTGCAGAGCATTTAACCTTTTGACGTGACCATTTTTATGCTAATTATTTGATCCAATAAGCTTAGCCCCTTATTTATATTAAATGTATATAACCCGAGGTGAAAATGCTTTAGGTAAGCAATTAAACTTAGCTATTGAGCTATTATTTATTGAATGTTCTAACTGGTCTGTTGACTGTACATTCCTCCAGCTGGATATTATGTATGGGGTTATAAAATGTTGTTTGTTAGCTTGTCTGTCAGCCCGAGTATCCCGTTTCCTCATCTGGTTGACCTTCTGGCATTAAGTGATCCAGCTGATGTACTGTACATACAGCAGGCTTATTAACACGGCAAAGATCACGAGCAGAAGGCTGGCAAGAGAGAGGATGAGAAAATGACACGAATAAACAAGGAAAGACAGGCGAGAGTGAAAAGCAGCCTGTGCAGAATCTATTCAGCGTCTCCCTGTCAGTCACAGGATGGCCTAAATAAGGGTTAGTGATGACTGGGATGACTAGTGATGACAAGGTCACCTCTGCAAAACACACACACACACACACACACACACATATGCCTTGAACACAACGTGCCTGTTTCTGTGTATGTTGAGTTTGAATGAACATCCACGTCTGTCCATAGTCACGTCTATGAGTCTTAACATGCCACGACGGATTTTGTCTTCCGGCTACTATTTCAAACAGGTGCACAAGTGTATATTAGCCATATCATATAGGCTGAATGACCAATGGCTTCACAAGTGAGTTCATTAAAATACATTTCTGGATTATGATTGAAATAATGTCAAGTAATAACAAGTACTTTTATTGTTTTTGCTTTATTATTATAATTATAATGATTTCTTGCCAGCAAATTCGTGAATAATGTACTATTTATTTTACTCTTACAATTACAGATTTATGATATATGATATTAACATAAATTATATAGTTTTTGAATATTTGCTCATCTGAGCAATACAAATATTGTTGTATTTTGCTAAATGTAACTAATTATAATTTATGATATATGATATTGACATACATTATATTGTGTATTTGCTCATCTGAGCAATACAAATAGTGTTGTATTTTGCTAAATGTAACTAATTCTGATTTATTATATATGATATTGACATACATTATATTGTGTATTTGCTCATATGAGCAATACAAATAGTGTTGTATTTTGCTAAATTTAACTATTTATGATTTATGATATATGATATTGACATACATTATATTGTGTATTTGCTCATCTGAGCAATACAAATAGTGTTGTATTTTGCTAAATGTAACTATTTATGATTTATGATATATGATATTGACATACATTATATTGTATATTTGCTCATCTGAGCAATACAAATAGTGTTGTATTTTGCTACCTACATGTACCTAATTGTAAAGCGTGCTCTCAACATGCAGTAAAGGTGGGCTGTTGAAACCTCATCGTCACATTCTGTCACGATTTGTTGGCTGCTTCCCTGCGCCTATAAACAGGAACACAAAGTGGTGCAGACCGCACCACACAACACTATCCCAATCTGGCAACGCATGTCCAATTTAGGATGATGGCATTAAAGAGAAGTGTTTTTGTTATGGTGAGTTCAATTATCAACAATCTTTCTCCAGCAACTCTTATTCTACAGTACCTTTAAATATAATACTTTCCCCAAATGTGTAGTTTGCTGCAATCCAGATAAATTATTCAATTATAATTGTGCCGCAGTAGTAAAATATGATTTATATTTATTTGAACAAATGTTTTCTGTAATATTTTACCAAATCTAATCAAATCTGCATTATGCATTATTCACAGCAAATAATCCAATATGAATAATTTTGTAACTACCCATACATACATATGACCCAAGGCTGCACACACAAAGTAGTTATGTATACTGTGTGTGTGTGTGTGTGTGTGTGTGTGTGTGTTTGTGTGCGTGTGTGTGTGTGTGTGTGTGTGTGTATTTAAATATGCAAGACCCCCCACTTAGAACCATTCTTTTGTTTTAGAAGGAGCTTGTAGTTATGGTAATATATACTGGTTGTATGAATACAGATTTAGTCAAGACCAGTGGAATACTGCAGATTTACCAATGCAAACAGTCCATTGTCAAAGTCTGTCAAATAAATGTAGCCTGTCTAATGTATTACTGTAACTATGCCTAGAGTCAACAGCATTACCTTAAAAGGTAATAAGATATAAATGGACTGAACTGCATTTATATTACACTTTTCTAACCTTCTGGCCACTCAGAGCACTGTACAGGGCTGCCTCACACATTCACCCGTTCACACACTGAGACCAGGTAGGGTTAGGTGTCTTGCTCAAGGACACCTCGACACTTGGTGAGGACTTACAGGTAGCTGGGATTGAACCAGCGTCTTCTGGATCACCTGTTGCCCTGCTCTACCAACTGTCTTCCTATAGGTGAAACATATATATCGTTTTTTAAGTTGTTTAAGTTGTGTAATACAAAACAAGACTAATGTGGAAATATCTCTTCTGTGAATAGAGTAACTTGTTGTGTGTCATGCGTGTGGTGCGATGAAACAGCTTTTCAAGTACTTTAATGGCAAACCACCACTTTAGTGATTGGTTCTGCCAGTGGTTGGGCCCAGAAGAGAGGAAAAGCAGTATCAACTGTGTTTTCATGGCAACGACCAATAGTCCATTTAATACAACACAGGCAAGTTAACATACCTGACAGTTCAGCTGAAAGAGAGAGAGAGAGAGAGAGAGAGAGAGAGAGAGAGAGAGAGAGAGAGAGAGAGAGAGAGAGAGAGAAGGTCCTTAGGACTTGCAGCAGGTGTTGTCTTGTGTTAGAATCAACATTCGCTAACCCTACTAGCTAGCGTTTGGTGTTTGGCCTTAAACCTGTTCTTTATTTTGTAACCACATAATGGCTGGAAGATACCAATTTCCCATGCAGTTCTGATGCCAGTTTGCCTCCACGACGAGCTCGCTCAAAGCGCTCCAAGCCAGCTGCTACATTAGCAACTGTGACACCGCTTATGCAACGCTGGCTGCAGCCCTGAGGCTTGTGAATAATGACAAACACTGTGTGTCTGATTTCACACCTCAGTGGCTCATCAGCATACTCCCGTGCATTAAGTAACAACAGTGGAGATGCAGCTAATTATTATATTATTATTATTATTATTAGTATTACTATAATGTTTATAAATAAATATATAAAGCCACGGGAAAGACCAATGCACATTCTTTAAATTGTTATAGTATAAATAGTGTAGCCTAAATCTAAAATATTTAACAAAAATAGAAACATTATATTCTATTCTATAATACAAATCTAAAAATAAAAATAAATACATTACATGTAAGTAAAAAATAAAAATGTATAAGTAAATATAATAAACTGCTGCAGTGGTCTCAAATGATATGTATACTGTGTATACTTGCTCACACTGAAGGTGATGACGTCTATCAACCATGTGTTCGCCATATGGAAAGAAGACATGCCGTTAATGGTAAATAAACGAGGGGACAAAACACATGGACATCTGGGAAACCAGGATATAGATGGCTTGAGAAGAGATGGGTCTACACACATTGGCTCTACAGATAGACCAAGACAGAGAGAGAGAGAGAGAGAGAGAGAGAGAGAGAGAGAGAGAGAGAGATAGAAAATTTAATAGCTGGTCTGTCTGTCTAAAATACTGTAGACATCCTCTCAGTGACTCTTGGGAATGATAATCAAGTGAAGTCCTTGCGATACATTCAGGATAAAATCATAATATTTAACTATTTCACTCCAGTCCACAGGACTTACATATGGATATAAAGGCAAGAGAGGTTACAAAATATATATTTACTTTATTACATTCAGGGACCAAACACATTATTTTATGTCAATGTTTTTGTGTGTGTTTAAATTAAGGTAATACAGCTATAAGGATTGAATCCGTTTATTAATCTCTTATATAGCCTTCTACCAATGAGTTAATTGAAACACAGAATAGACATCAGGATAAATAGCTAATAAAAAATAATGTCCCTGGTCAGTTCGTTGATCAGAGACAATCTGGGTTAGATCTATGACCTGACGACTGGCCCTTGATCTAACCTCTAAAAAGCATTTGTCATTTCTACTGGTATCATCCTGCATTTCACCCTGCCTGGCAAAACCTCTCTATCCAGATGACTGCTTAAATCCCTCATGTAAGATCTAGATTCTAATGTAAATATGTTATTTAAGTATTTATGAATAGCATTTAACTCTCCAACATACCATGCTGTCTTAGAGCACATTTGAGGGTCGGCCTGGTAATGGGCTGGTTTAGTTCCCATGAGAGTCATCCATACAGAATACATATCTGGTTGGTTGATCAGATCACGCTGTGACTGCCATGGACCCCAGGGACCTTGTTGTCCTGACAACCCCCTGTGGATCTATGGATAATAGTAAAGAATAAGAAAATGTTATCCTAGAAATTGATAAATGCATGGTTAGGGTTAGGGTTTCATAATATTCAGTTTGTTCAGATTAATGTGAGCAGAATAAAATATAAACATAGGTTTGCAGATTTGTCTGTAAAAACATGTAAACCACAATAAAATAGATTCTAAATGGCCAGTCTCCATCACTTTTGTATGTGTCACGTCAGTGTGACTGTCGGTGTGTTACCCTCCCACACTTTTTAACCAGCCATCATTGGATCGGTGCCCTGAATTAATGTAACAATAGTGGGTCTTATAACATAGTGGTCTTTCTTTCTTGATATCATTTCAAGATTTGTAACTAATCTTTTTGATGATGCTGATGATGAATGTACAGTACAGTATGTTGCATGTGTGTTATGTCCACTGGTGTTACGTTTGTTTTTGATTCATGGCATTATGTTATTATGTTGAAAGACGTGTATCTCTTAAACTATGTAAATGTAAAGAACAAATGTAAAGAACATTAAAAACAAAAACATTAAACAATCAATCAAACCATGTGTGTTCTTATGTTAGTGTTCGTAATGTGTGCCTAATCCATTCTTATATAAAGAGGAATTAGTATAATCTTTGAAATGTTGAATTAGATATTGTCTACTGAAATGTACAGATGTTTTTAGCTCAATATATATCGACATAGTTAACCATAAAGGTATGTACTTTTTATTTAAAAAATAACTTTCTCACTTCCCCCACATTTTATTGTACACATTTATTTATAGAGGCAATACCACACTACCATATTTATAATATTCTATATATATTTATAGAATTCTAAATAGGTTGATTTTAAGGAAATATTCTGGCAAATGTTATGCATGTATTTACAGCAATTACATTTTTGAATGCACATTCTTTTGAAGAGTACATGTACATGTGGCATAATTAATATGTGTTCCCCCACAGCTGAGGCATTCCGGTTAACTGGTATATAAACAAAGGCTGCATCTGTCAAACGTCTCATTCTTAACAGCCAATAATCACTACGAGCACATATGGTCCACTGTTATGATGACTACTAGAGCAGAATGATAACATTCTGAGTATATGAGAAAGTACAGAGAGAGAGAGAGAGAGAGAGAGAGAGAGAGAGAGAGAGAGAAGAAAAAGAAAGGGAGAGATGAGGGAAATTTTAATATGAAAGAGAAAGAGACAAAGAGAGAGCCTAAGCATTGGGGAAAACGGACATTCTTGGATTTGTGGGTGGTTGTTGAACCATTTCAACTGGGCTGCTAGTTTTACATGACTCGTTTCGCTGTATAATTCAAGAGGGACGTATCACATTCGCTGTATCGCCTGTCAATCCAGATGAGGCGGGGCTTTCTTCCCACGCATTCCAAGAGCGCACAGATCGAGAGTCTATAACTGCTGCCACGCGTTACAGTAAGTGCGCTCTGATCTACAGTCTCTGCATAAGTTTACTTTTTAGGAGATGCCGTCACTGCTCGTTTAGATAGGCTATTGTATTCGTGCTAGCGATGAATAAATAATAACAGACCGTCGTAGCCTACTGTATGTTTCGTGCGTGAAGCTGCTTTGATTTTAATGTGCGAAAGATAAATCGCGTGCTGTTGCTACAGTATGTGTGTGAATTCGCCGCGCGTCAAGACGCCTCTGCCGCCTCTGCCGCCTCTTCAGCTGCCGCGTGTTGTTTGACGGCTAAAGCAGCGTGGGTCGCGAGCGCTGTCCGTGGTGCTGAACACGGCACCGGAGCCGCCGCGTGCCGACTGGAATATGAGCGCGCGGAACGCTCCCACGGCAGACTGCTTGCTAGCCTGGGCATTTATACTGCTGATGAGGTAGGCTAGCAGCTTGTTTAGTACTGTTTAGTACTGTTTATTACTGTAATAAACTGCTTGTTTATTACTGTTGACTTGTTTTGTGAATCTTACTCGAAACGTAAATGTTTAGCCTAAATGCGTGCCAAGCTTATCTGTTCGTCTTTAAAGTGTAACTGCACCCTAAAATGTGTTTTTGAGCTATAAACTAAGTAATGTGTACTGTGATTATGACACGTGGATGGTGTAAATATTGATACAATTCCCGTTTTTACAAAAATCTGCATTTTATGGGATGAAAACTGATCTACACGTCATATAAGTTAAAAATCACCACAGGACCTGGCTGTTTGTCAACGGTACACACTGTCCGCGCATAGGTCATACAATATAAATGTTAACGTTAATGTTAATGCCTTTCCCCGCACCCTTCTCACACTGTTTTTTCAAACATTTTTCAAAGTGGTGTAGTCAGACTCAGAGCTGGGTGCAGAGTGTGCAGTTACAATTTATTAAATAAATAAATAACTTTTACTTTCTAAGAAACCTTGAAAAACGTTGTCATAATCAGCTCTGAAAGTCACAGCTCTATAGCAAAGCTTCTTAGGCTTTCCATGGTGGCTCTAAGAGAATGTATGGTATGGAAGTCCAAAGAGGACTAAATCCAAATGAAAATGCAATCCCAAATAGCATTTTAATTGTCAAACAATTGCACGCTTTGACAGACAGATTTCATTTTCAAGTTCAGTTTAGTCCGTAAAAGCGCGCGATGACTTGAAAATGTATTTGCATTTGAAGGGAGGCGCTGTTTAGCTTTTTTCATTTGAATATGGTCCGCTGCAAAGCGCATTTGTCTTTGAAAATGAAATTGTTATTTGGGATTGCATTTAAGTTTTAATTGTGTCCACTAAAATGTGGGGAATATTTTGAAAATGAAAATGCAATATTAAGATTGCATTTTAATTTGAATTAAGTCCACTCTAAAGCTTGGAATTGTTTGACAATTAAAGTGCTATTTGGGATTGCATTTTCATTTGAATTTAGTCCTCTATGGACTTCCATAGTATGACGCCTATAGGCTAGACCTGTCATGTCTAGCCGTATGCTATCTTTAGCTTTCTTTCTATGGTTTGTGGCTATGTTCTGTTAGGGAGAATGACAAATCACTACAGCTTGAGGGTCTGTGTGTATGGAGTTTGTGGGTGAAATGTTGTGCCTCATGAGTGCTCAATCGCCATTTAGCCCTGGCAGGGCTATTCAACTCCGGGCCTGGAGGGCCGGTGGCACCCTGCATGTTTTAGATCTCTCCCTGCTCCAACACGCCTGATTCAAGGTTGGTAGAAGCCTGATAACCCGTTCATTTGAATCAGGTGTGTTGGAGCGGAGAAACAGTTGATTGAAGTTATACAAATGCATTACAGTAAATCACAGCTGATTCTCATCTAGGAAACTTACTCAGGTGTTGAGCTTTGTATGACCATGTAGTCTATAGTAGCATGAACATGTGGTCTATAGTAGCCTATGAAAGAGGACCTCTTTGGGCTGATCTTGTGTGGAAAAGGAACAAAATAGAGCAAAACAAAAAAAGATAAGTAAAAAAAAAAAATGCTTGCACGAGAGAGAGGAAGAGATTATAATTTGTTTCTTGTTCTGTGGCCTATTCTTGTTACAGTATCTTGCAGTAATGTCTTTAATACAGTATTGTCTTTAGTGCAACAATGTTGTCTTTTTAATTTACAGTAATACAGTAAACCATGTATTCTATAAAGTTACTCTGCTAGTCTTTGTTGTATTGCAACCAACAAAATGCATGCATTTACTATAAATTCAACAAAATATAAGCAGAGAGGCTTCAAAAAAGCTGCAGTGCAAAACACAATCTATGATACACAATATGCAGCAATGTCTATTGTATAAGGGCAGATCTGACACATAATGCATTTTCTGTCATTTCATCTGATGTTTTTTATGACATTGTGCTATGATTGACTGACTTTTCCTCTTGGAAGAGAACTTGTGTTAGTGTTTTGTAGACATAGTGTATTGTGTTAGTGTATTCATGTATTGGTGTGTAAAGAGTTTAGGAAATGTGTTAAAAGTATTGTAAAAATCGTCATAGCGACCGGGAAAAACTGTAACTAATAGAGCATTTGTTATTGTTTAAATGAACACTAGGGAGGCACACGGATGTCACCATACTATTGCCCATAATATATCTAATATATATTATTGAATATTTTGAGTATATCATTAATCCCCAAGTACCTACGATCAATCTGAGGCCTGTACTTCTGCAGCAAACTGTTTTGAGATAAATTTACTTAGTTTGAGGCCATGCATGATAGATTTAGCTGTCTGGGCGCTGCCTACATCAGCCTCCATGGCAATATGCTGCTAGTGACACGCCCACTTAAAGATATAGTCAGCTATTGCAAGCTGTTTGTAAGCAAATACACTTTGTTTTCAAATTTGCCAACTATTTCCTTGCCTTTCGCTATCTTGCCATTCTCTGATACTTCTACACGGGCCTGGCACCGTAAAGAGGAACACGAACAGTGTCAAAACCGCTCACATCAACAAAGCTGTGGTGCTGGCAAGCGTTCTGGAAGATGACTAACCCTGCTTTTACATAAGAGAGCGTTACATTTTTCTTTATATATATTCTAAAATTTTTGGTATGACTGCATGTCAGTCTATGTGTGTGTGTGTGTGTGTGTGTTAAGAGGCAACAGTCAACGCCCATGTTGCATTACTGTATGTGTGTGTGTGCTTGTGCTTGGTTATATAGTGTGTGTGTGTGTGTGTGTGTGTCAGTGGCTCCAGATTAAAAGGTCTTCCATTATGGATGAGAACAGACATGTCGTGCTCTGTTTCTCCTTGTGTTAGACGCCCTCCTCCTCCTCCTCCTCTCTCTCCCCTCCCCTCTTCAGAGTCACTGGAGGAGAGGGGAGCAAGAGGAGAAAAGCGGATTACAGTAAAAGAGTGTCTGTGGGGTGTGCTGAGCAGCTTAGCCAGAGAGAATATCATTTACCAGAGAGGTTCAAGCAGACGGCACTTCCGGATTTAATTTTTGGAAGGAGGGGGGTGACCTTTCACCCTTTATGCCGACCAGATCGACCCAGCATTCCATGCAAGTCAGTGGGAAGGCCCACGGACTTCACCGTGATATTGCTAATGTCTGGGGGCGTTCATTTGTATTTTAAGTGTATTACATGCATTAATTCCCAAGTACGTACAGTCAATTTGAGGCCACAGTTGTATTCTGCAGCAATCTGTTTTGGGGGGTAAATTGACTTTGTTTCAGGCCATGCATGGTAGATTTAGCTGTCTGGGACCTGCCTACATCAGCAAAATACTGTAGGGTTGGTGACACACCCACTTACGAGACCAGAAGCGTTCGGTTTTTGCTCTATTGAAATGCATCACAACGCTGCATCTTCCTATCATTATAAAATCTTTGGTCTATGGCATTTGGAGATGTCGTCTGACCGACAACTCTGTAGCATGATGTGTGGATATTGTGTCTGCTCCTCCCGTCCTTTGTTTCTAGAGAGCTGAAGTGAACCAGGAGCCATGAACACAAACTCCAATTGTAGTTGAAAGAAAAAATATAAAAATAAAAAAGCCCTTTCAGAGTGAAAATCGCAGCCTGGGTCATAAACACAATGTTAGAATGAGAATGCACTTGTAAAATGCTGAAAACATAGTCAAGTTAAGGATTTCATCTTCCCCATGCCTTAACAATTAAATTATATATATAGCCTAATAATATAACATTGCAGTCTCATGCCCCACATCCATATTTATTCATTAAATCATATTCGCTCACATTCATATTTTTATCAAAAATGTTAAATGCAATATGTTCCCTCTCCGGGAACCATCACTATCGTGGTGGAGAGGTTTGTGTGTCCCTATGATCCTGAGAGCTGTGTTGTCTGGAGCATTGTGCTCCTGGTAGGGTCTCCAGAGGCAAAGTGGTCTCAGGGGAGGGGCCAGACAAAGAATGGTTCAGAATACTCCTATGAAAGATAATTTAAGAGGAGAGGTTACCCTGCCTGGAGGAAGCCCGGGGCCCCCGTCTGGAGCCAGGCCCAGAGGGAGGGCTCGTTGG
>JAODUE010077537.1:0-15009 GCA_027564755.1 Amblyopsis hoosieri
TATATATATAGAGGGAGAGAGCGAGAGAGAGAGAGAGAGAGAGAGAGAGAGGGGAATGGCAATATATAGTGACTGCCAATTACATTTTTACTTATTTTTACTTATTTTTACTTAGAACTGACGTGACTGACGCTATGTATATTTTCACCTAGTATCATCAAAAGCACCTTTGTCGATACTACTGTAGGTGAAAATAGCCATATAAGTATGTCGCTTTGGATACAAACAGGCTAAATTACTAAAAACGAAACTAACTTTTCGAAACTAACTGTAAAATAATACATTTTACAGTTACACATACATACATACATACAATATACTGTATATATATATATATACTGTATGGCATATATTGTTAAAGCAACACAGGTTACAGTACTATTCCTTTCCTTGTTAAGTGCTGGTATGCTTGCTGTAAATGAATCATCAGTGCACCATGAGGCAGAACAGACCATGGAGATTACAAACACTGCACATTGTTCCCAGAGAGAAAATAATACGTACCTCCCTATAATGCATTCAGAATATGCACAGTCATAGTGATAGACAGAAACAAGCTTTCTTCTGGCGGGGAACAAGACACCCATTTCACAATTTAAGTATTCATTCATGAGCTCTGCAGCACTCTTAATATTGGCCTCAGTGCTAAACAATTATAGCAAATATTACAAATGTCGGTCACTAAAGCGGTTGGTCGTTGTAGTTGCGCGTACCTGCGAAAGTTTATGAAATGATTTCATCTCAAATATTAATTGTGCTCCAAAAGGAAAATTCTCAAATTGCTCATTGACTTGTAGATAATTTAAACTATTTGTATAATCTTTGTGCTCATTTATCAGGTTTTCTGCCTGACGATGTGTTTTGTTATTGCTCAAAAAATATTACATCACTATTCCTTGTTGTTATACATATTTTCTTACACAAGTGACATTAGTGCTCTAAATATAATTATTATTTTCTTATGGAAGAGTGGTTTAATATAGCATAAACCAAAGCACTTACTTCCATACAGCAGAAATGGGAATTACCCCACAGGGACATTCCCTGTGACATGTTATCGAAAAACTACTATATAACATTATTTGACTTTACGCCCAAATTTAAAGTGAAGACCCAGCCGTTTTAAAACTGACAGATTCAGATACATATTATACATATGGTTACATGTAAAAGTAAGAACATGAGCTGCTTTTATACAAAACAGATAACAGGGATGTTTCTCACTATATTTGATGGATACTTATTAAAACATAGTCTTTTGTTACATAAAAGGAAGCTGAAATGCTTTGACTTATTTATCATTATGTTATCAAATCCCAAATCACATTAACTTTGCTTTTGTCTTAAGGAGCTTTGTTGTCTTGCTTGATATGGTAATATGGTAATCCTCTGGGGCCAAAACAATATACATCTCTCATGGCTTCTTAGAAGGTAATTTCCTGGAAAGGCAAAGTTTTAGCATTATATAGGTTGAGGAATTTACTCTCTATGTGCATATCTGGTAATTTGTCTACTTTAAGGTTTGTCTGTGGTGGTCTTTGAGAAATGTAATTATAGTGAAAGCAACAGATTAGCCACAGATTTCTTTTTAAATAACCCATTCCTCATAATTGGATAGACAGCTAAAATTTGATAATGTGGATTACATCATTCGCTTTTATCCGTGAATTAATTGAGTACAATTACTAATATTACCAAGGACAGGTTAGACATCTTGGTCAAGGATGCCTACACTTAAGCTTTCCGGTAGGTCTCAAACTCATGACCTGGCTGGGGGTCCATCACCCATCCCACCACTATCTACCCTGACTTGGATCTATCAGGGTTTTCTTTCTTGCATTCTTTTATCCAGTCTGGGGTGTACTTTGTGACTAGGGCCTGGACATGCTTATTGCAAAGCGTTTCACAGTAGTTAGTTTAAAACTATTAAATAAACCTTTATTATTGTACAATGTATTGATTCATCTACCTCTAACTCCATCAAAACACACGCTTGACTAGCTACCCTGATTGGTCCGCCAGCAGGAATCAAACATTTTGATAAGGGCCAGGCTAGCTCTTATCAGCCATCCGACAACTGTCTATATCTGCCATTTTATCAACACGAAGAGTTCACCAACATCATGAAAAGAATTATAATGTTTTGGTTTGTTAGTTCAGTCAAGTCAAAGATATGTAGTTTTTCCTTTTAAATAATGCTTGTCTAGTTAAAAACTTTCACTTTTTTCATTTTGTGTGAGATTTGTTTTCACAATTGGTGGAATGTACTGTACATACACTATTAACCAGCTGTTTTAAATCCACAAAGGCATACCTGCTAAAATGAAAGCTTTCTACTCCTCTCTTCGGCCCAAAATGTATGACCATTTCACTTTGATGAGGTTGCAGTCATCCAGTTGTCCCTGCAGATACTAATCGTTTGCAGATACTTTGCCAGATGCTACTTCAAATACATAACACATTTGACCAATTCAGTGTGACTTGGAAGGTACAATATTCTCACCTTGAAACCACTGTGTAAACGGGGCTTCTGGTTCAAACCAATATAGTAGTACCACTGTGTCACAGGCTGTTATCTCTTACATCTCAACAGTTGCCAAGCCATGGTGAGGGCAAAGCCTTAGCCTACTCACTTCAGCACACTACGCAGAAGAGAGGGCGGGGTGAGCAGTGAAATTGCACTCAAAAGCATAAGTCACTGAAACTGGCCGATTTGAAGAGGGCTGTTCAGAAAGGTTTGAGAATGGTGCGCTGTTATACTTAATCCTTGTGGTTCACCTAAGCATGTCAGACATTTCATAGGACATCAAGGAACTGTGTCAACATGTGCCTAATACGTCTCCTTTAAAATTAAGTGAAGATACACTTTATCACCCTCAGAACCACAATATGCTCAGCTCACTATTATTGTTTTGTTTGAAACACAGGCAGTGAAGGGAGGGGTACAGGACAGTATGAGTCTATGAACATTGGGTAGAGGAGTAGAGAGGAACATTAGCCAATCTATGTCAGAGAGCTGCAGGGGCAATGCACTCTCTGAAGGCCTGGGTATACCAAACGCATGGTGTACTACATCAACCTAGTCTCACGTAACGGGGATGCGGACGAGCGCCCAGGCTCTTCAAAGTATATTTAATCTTTCGTCTTGCAGACGCCTCTTAGCACCTTGTGGGCGTGTCAGCTATTTGTTCATGCAAAAGACTATGCCAAGCTCTATAAATATGTCTTATATGTGCACAAACTGTTTTGTATGCACACTATTGGTGTAGTTTAAAGATTAGCTGGAGAGACATACTTTTGATATGCTTGGTACAGTAATGTGCGAGCAGCAGGACACCCATTGCCGTTCTGTCATCAACTTGCACATATCCTGGCATGCGGACACTAAACTTTGGAGGTACGCTGACTATTTACAAAGACTGTGCACATAATGAAATGTAGGTCATGCTCAGCGTGCGTGGACCAGCACGTTCCGTGGAAGTGGAAATAATAATTTATTTGTAACCTGATGATAACCTGATTAGTAATCAATAGAGAATTGTAATGTACATGGATTTGTAAAAAAGCATAATCAGAAACATCCAGAAACCTTTGACCTTTGTTTGAGCACCAGCCAGGTGCAATTACTTCTAGTGCCATGAAGAAGACACTGTATGTAAGGTAGACCAGCAACAGAACAGAAACATAACCAAAGAAAAGTAGGGAATTGTAAGGTTGGTGCTGGCGCACACCAATGTCACCATTCTCATGATATTTCAAGAATGTGGTCTTTATAGGCAGAACATGTCATAAAGGTTAAGCTGCGTCAGTGTTGCTGTCTGCATTTCAGTTCCATTACAGCAGTCTCCCTCTGGCTATATCGAGTGTCTGCTTCTCAGGATGTGGTGCAACAATTAATCCTCAGATTGATTCACTTCCTATTGAATTGCCCCCAAACCCAAGATGTAATTCAACCTGTCCTTGTTGTCCTAGACCCTGCTTCACTCAGAAGATATTAAGAGAAAGTGAAACAAGGTTGATTATATAAAACAATTGTTATTAATCAATTTCAATTTGGAAGATTTAGCAAAGTGCTGCACACTTTCAAATACCAATTTGTTTGATATATTTAAGTCTCGCTGACTTGACAGATAAGGTAAAGGTGAGATCAACTGTGTGTAAGAAAGTATTAGTTACTTATTAGTAATGGCATTAGATGTATACAGTATAATTCCCTAAATATGCCATGAAACTGTAGACATCTGGTTCCTTGTATGCCCGAGCAATGCAAAAAAGTGATTTATTGCTTTATAATTCAGTTATTTCAAACATATTTATTTGAAGCCGCATAACGCTATTTTGACCAATAGAATGAGCATCAGAATATTACTCCACAGGAGAATACATTTTGAAGAAGAAAGAAACCTGAAATCAAGTGCTTGTATAAAGTATCCAGCTGGGCTGAACAATACAAGCTTAATACCTTTTCTATGAGGCAATCAGGCTCTATGGAGATGTGTCTTACAGGTGACACGTCTGTGGCTATGGTTCAGTCGACAAAACAAATAAATTCTGTGGATGGAGCAGGGTGCTATGAACATCATTATGCAACCTGAGACTGTAACAATAACAATTTTCTTCAAAGGCAATGCGGTTTTCGTTAGTCCTCTAAAACCTTTTCCCCAGTCATAAAGTGCCAGAAGGGAAAACCACTAGCCTGCACTTTGATCAGAAGAAGGCTCTGATCACATTTGATAAGAGCTTCTGAGGCCAGCCAACAAAACATTGTCACTCAAGAAGCAAGCTCCTATATTGCAGGTTAATTAATGTTAACTGCCAGAAGCTTCAAATGCAGTCACAAATGGATGGATGTGATATTTGCATCCTTTTTTTTCATTTTTGAATTACCATAAAATTAAGGATACATTTGAACAGTCACCCCCCCCCCCTGGTTTCCATTTTTACACCATTAGTTTGATAACACAGCACTTTCCACACCTACTGTATAAAATGACTTAAAAAGTAGACTGGGTAAAGGGATTACATTGACACTGTTGACGAAACAGGGCCTTGGCTCCTGCATTAGATATGTGCAAAAGAGAAGCCACTATTCAGGAACAATCCAGTTACTGGGAAGTTCTTCAAGTGTAATTGTTGTTCAAATACAAGTGTCCTGGTTAACTATAACAATTCAATCATAATGAAAACAATGTAACCAATACATAATAATGTTAAACCAAATTATATACTACAATATAAACATTAAAAAGTATACAAATTGTTTACTGGTGTGTACCCACAAAAGTACAAAAACAATAATTATGTCAGAAATAAAGTTACCATTACCTATTTTTTACACAGACCTAAAACAAATTATGTGTCTATGTATTCATCTCTTTATAGTCAGTATAGCGAATTTCACTAGCGGAGGTGCTGTACTTAAGAAAATAAATAAATAATATGCCTGCATCTCAGCAGAGGTTGTATACCTAACATTTTCTCTGCCCTGCACTTGGGGTTGATTGTTGCCTGAGATGAGAGGATTTAAGATATTCTAAGATACCAATCAGCCATACAGCCTCTCAGGAACCCTTCCCATGGAGTGACATTTCAGCAAGCTAAATGTTAAATGGACTGCATTTATATAGCACTTTTCGAACCTTCCGGCCAATCAAAGCGCTGTACAGGATTACCCATTCATACACCGATGGTGATTGCTGCCGTGCAAGACGTGACCAACCACCGGGAGCAGATAGGGTTAGGTGTATTGCTCAAGTACACCTTGAAGGGTTAGCTGGAATCAAACCAGCAACTTCTGGATCACCTGTCACCCAGCTATACCCACTGCGCCACTGTTGCCCAAAGCTGATGCCTTCTTACAAAGAGCAGATTGAAAATATTATGTATACAGGATATACAGTAGTATGTCTTATTGTCAGGTCCATTGTAGTAGTGAATTATTCAAGTCCCTATTCCCCCACACATGTGTGTTGAATAGAAATACTGACAGGGTCAGTCATTCTCGAGAATGTTTGCTAACCTTGAGCTCAAATCAAAACAATTTCTCTCCGCCGCCCCACACATCAAAACTCATTGTGGTGGCAAATTACATCGCCTCTTATAAGTTTGAGCAACTCAGATAAAGCCATTGCTGTAACCTGCATTCTACCTGTACAGGGTGCTAAATCTGCGGTATTTTTTGAGACTGTGCACTGTGTATATTTCTGAGATTGTTACTGTAGTTTAAATAATACAGTAGATATACAGTATATAGGATATGTATTTGAGTATTACTGAGCACAATATTTATCCAATATGTGGCAGCTTGCTGTTGCAAAATCCACAAATAAGTATTTAAACAGACTATTTTAATGCCGTACTGTAGTGTACATGTCATGCAGACAAGTGGCACATTAGACAAGCTGTGAACATGACACGCATAACTCTCTAATCAATAATAGGCTTTTGACATTGATGGACTGCAGGAATCTCAGAGAAACTGGAGAGACAAAGAGTCCAGAGCTCAAAATACATATCTCCACCTTGCTACAAGGTCACAGCTCCGTCAACATCATACACTTAATTTCTGTGATGCTATGACATAACACTGTATTACTATGTTGTAAAGAAAAGGTTGCTGCAACTGCCCTGGAGACTAAATGTCATCACTGAAAGTGTATTTAATTGATACTGATTGAATAGACTAAACATTTCATATTAAATGCATTCAATTCAAGCCTATTATAGACAGTGAATGTGTTCTGTGGTCTTTACTGAATCCAGTCTGTCTATACTCACTGCAACGGGCTGTGAAATCCAACACAATAAAGGAATGCGACATACGTGAATGTCTTACAGATCGTAGGGAGAGTGCGCAGGACAGAGTGCAACATTTTCAAAATGCTCCGTTCGCTCGCTGCTGCCAAATGTGATGCTTGCACAACAGCTGTTTTGTTTCTGTGCACACACAGCATTCAATTTTGTATTGAAGTAAACCCTGGCGTTAAGGACTGAAAGGCTAATCATAACCATGTCGGTGTGCCTCCAGCTTGTGGAGGGTTTTTTGAGATATGCAGACATTTTATTTTCATTAGTCCTTTAGGCTAATATTTATGCAGACACAGTAAAGGCAAAACGTTTAAAATGCAAATTACACTGGTATAACATGCTTATATAACAGTACAGTGGCTGCTGTATGAAAAATCTGGAAATACCACAGGCAGTGACACAAAGCATAAGATTCATACTGTAGAAAATACCTAATACAATTGTTATTATCTAAATATCCTACCACATACCTGTGCTTAATGTGTGGATGGCGGTGTCTGGCTTTCCTGCAGCCATGTCTCGTGTGAAGGCGGTGGTGGGCTTGGTTTTCCAAGGGATGTGCATAATTCCTTGGTATCCCAAGGGATGGTGAGCGAATCTGGTTGTGACTATTGGACCAGTACACACCATCAGACCTTAACACACCTGGCCAGAACTGGGACCAGTACACAACATCAGACCTGAACACACCTGGCCAAAACTGGGACCAGTACACACCATCAGACCTGAACACACCTGGCCAAAACTGGGACCAGTACACATCCTCAGACCTGAACACACCTGGCCAAAACTGGGTTTTTCTTGGCCAGGGGGGAGGAGCAGGTTATGGGGGTGTCATTTGTTTCTATGTGAAATGTGGACTTGTAAAGCCGTTTGAGACAGTAATGTAAATACAGTGCTATTTAAATTAAATTGACTTGACTTGTTTGTTTCTAGTATTACCAACTAGTGTGAGATTGTACCTCCCATACAATATGTGACAACTCTGTCATAGGGAAATGTGATTACATTTTTGTGTGCTTTAAGAGTATACAGTACATTTAAGTTACATTACTGTAGTTATTTCAAGAAATTTGAACAATTAAACCTTATAACAATAATAATAGTTAATGTCATAAAATATGACATTAGCCCATACATTGACAAAATATGGGTGTGATTTGACAAATAACACTGCTTGCATATTAAGTTTCATCAGCCATGTCTGTGTAATTTAGCATGTCAAATTAAAACATCCCTAGATTTATATAACAAGCTATATGTGGAAAATAATTGTGTTGTGTTTCTATTGCTATGAACCAAGATGAAGGGCAAACTATTACAAAAAAAGTATTCAGGAGAATCTGCGATTAAAGCTCTTTTAGCTTTACAGTATTTATGTTTCTCTGGCAGCCATTTTGTGACTCTTGGTGGGTGATCTAATACTGTTATAGAAACTCATCTGGAGCTCTGCTGTAGTTTGTGGTTGACGCCCTCAGCTTCAGCCACACTCTGGCGTACCATTAATTCACAGCACACAAATTAATCCAGGCCTCTGCCACACACAGGCCTCCTCTGCTCTCCCATCACACACTGTATTCCTCCACTGCTCCTGGCAGACACATTTTGGCAAGGAGAAAAGAAGAAAAAATATTGGACAAACTAGAAAAATGAAAGAAAAAAAATCGCAATGCCAGCACGGACTGTCTAGTATGAAAGGAGCTATAAATACAACACAGATGTCAAATCTACGAACTGCGCCTGCTGTGAACAGTCGACAGCTAGATGCAATGTGCTGACTGAGTTACTGAGTACTTGCTGCAGAATGTATTAATATTAAGTTGTGTTTTCTCAAAGCAATTACAAGACATTGTCCTCCTGTCATAATGGCTCTAATGCCCTCATGTCTCGCATGCACTGTTTCCTCATCTGCAGTATGATGAGAGCTTCAAAAGGTGAAGTAACAGTGACTTTATGTGATTTTGTTTTCCTTTGCTTTGCCCACTTCCTGCATAAACTCTTATATACTGGCAAAATCAGTGTAACATCAACCTACAACCCCCCACCTAACACACACACATGCATACGCACACACATATTGATTTGATCCTGCAAGTTAATTCAAGTCCTTTGTAAGCTAAACAGTGGGATCTATCTCCCGACACAGCCGACATACAGCATCAAAGTAATTGGTTTAGAGCTTATCGATTGTCTTTCAATAAGACACAGGGGAGACGAAGAAGAACAGAGCCCAGTACAGTGAGGACATTTGCTTCTTTAAGTACTGATAAATGTGTCAGTCAGTCAGTCCCTTTAAAGATGTTATTACTTTGACATTTAACAGGACATGCATGTTTTTCAAACATGATTGCCCTCTAACAAAAAAAACTAGATGCTGTAGTCATACATGATACAAAATCATAGTTTTAGCTTGAAACTCGAGCGCTGGCACATGTGCCTGACTGCTTGCACTCTTCTCTACTCCTCTACCCTTCTACAGTACTAACATGCTCATATCTTACATATGCTACATGTGAATGACAGTTAACGGGGGCAAGGGGGTTATTTGGGATATGCTGATGGTTACTATGCAATCAAGGACTTTACATGCACGCGCAATATTCTACCCTGACCTATTTCAACACTGTGGTGATTTCAATGAGAATTATGGGTAGACGTGTAATTACCGCTAGACAAAACATATTGCTTTTCAACAGCCAAAAATAGTATTCAAATGACTCAATGCATAAACATGCAGCAACAGTTTGTATTCTGCTCAAATAGTGAATTACAATCGTAGTTTGTTAGTAGAGAAAATATACATTCAAATGTAACTTCTATCAAATTACCAAAAACATTTGTTTAACAAAACTGGATACAAATGAGAACAATGTATCTACAATCATGTGTAAGTGCTTCAAGTAGATATCTGGCATTCAAACTAATCAAATCAGGTCAATATTAATTGAAAGATAAATTAACGCCATGTTAATAATGCACGTGGGTGCGTCTATAACCTATGCACGCTGAGTCTGACCTGAAATACAAGCATAAGTACTATATTCCCAAACCAAAACCCCTTGCTGTTTGGGTTTGGCTCAGTCCCATGCAAGCGGCTGTGTAAATAAGGTCAGTGCTTTTTCTTGCTCTTGGTCTGTGTGTATGTGGCATGTTTAAACTATTACAGGAAGTATGCAATATAACACATTAACAGCAGAGAGTGGCTGTCATATATCTGAGTGTAAGCAACAAAACAATCTAATAATAAGCATGGTTCCCAGGCAAATAATTCACCACACCACCTCAATGCTGATGTTTGGGTGTTTTGGGTAACCTTACAGTTTACATGTATTTCTCTGCCGAAAACAGCAATAATGGTGATACACAACATGTGCATCTACTGTAACTGAAATAAGATGGTTTGTGGCACACCCGATTACCTGATAATAAAATCTACTTAAAAAGAGACCTGCATGTAATACCGTGATAACACTCAAACATCACAGAGTCTTTAGCACCTTGTGGGTTTGGCTTGTGCTGGGGTTGTAAACAGATAATAACTTAGTAGTTGGGCCAATTTGAGAGCAGCTGGGGGCGAAGAGGTAGCTGTTAGCTCAGTCAGACCAGCACAAGAGGGGGAATGCTGTAAACCACAGCAGAGCAACGCAATGAAGCTAATCAGCCTGAGCTAAGAGTGTGTGTGTGTGTGTGTGTGTGTGTGTGTGTGCGCGCACGTGCACATAATAAACAGATGCACACTTGCAAACATTATTTCCTGTGCGGAAAATATGCAACTCGAACTGTATCTAACTTGACTTCTGATTCTGCCCTACATTCTTCCCCAGCTCACCCAAGCTTTCTCTCACGCTGCTTTTTTAGTGCAGACACAGGAATGTACCTTTAACATAATTAATTAATTAAAATTATGTATGCATGTATGTACTGTATGTATGTATGTAATGTATTACAGACATGCTGATGTTGTCTACAAATATCTAATAGTATATATATATATATATATATATAATACACATACATAACATGCCATTGAATGAAATGTGTTTGGCTTCTACATGGAAAAAAAATAGAAGAAAAAAAGAATGTTAAAAATCCACCCACTTCATTGTTTGCAGTTTCACTCACTGGAGAAATGTCTCATATGTTAGACAGTAAAGGACTCACATTCAAGTAATTGATGGCAGATATTACAAGAATCTCTATGTGTGTTCTCTATCCTGAAGCTGATGACAGCTCAGATGAAATCAGAAAAGGCTGGTATTTTCCCACAGCACCACGCCAGGACATGTGGCACCCTCTGGTGGCTACGCTTTAGCTCTGTGGTTCCCCAAAAAACATATCCAAGGTCCACAATGAAAACCATCTCTCACATTCCCGAAACCACAAGCTTAGAGGCTGTAATTTTGTGGCTGGGGCAGGTTGGCATTTTCGAACGAGATCAGAGAGAGCTTATCCTCTGCAACTGATGCCAAAAAGTGTTGACATGAAAAACATAATTCAGAAGTCTGAAGTATATATTGGACAGAATTATTGCATATTTGTTTTTCTCCCAGGGAATATATATAAGCCTGTAAGCATGCAGGCACAAAAAAGGATGGACGGGTGGATTTACTTTACCGATGCATTTGGTAAAATTGGCCTTGGTTTCAATGAGACAGATGCGAGCTGAAATGTCTGCATGCTGTCTGAATTAGCATGTTCTAAAATGACTACCGAGATAAGACCTCTTAGCAATACTGCAAAACTGCTGTTGTACTGTTTGTCCTCAAGTGAAGAACCTCTTACAGTAACTCTCAGGACAAGTACTTATTGTACGCTCCACACACAAAAACACACTCACCCACACACACGTTAACACACAATCATAACACTTAATTCTTAAATAGTGGCTCTGGAAAAACTAAAATGGGAAAAGACAGGTAGTTATTGCCTCTCTTTTTTAACAAGTATTGCAGTTCTCAATAGATGCTGCAAACTGTGCTTTAGTGCCCTGTAAAATTATGAGATTATATTTCTGTTATTGCTTTGTTCATGAGGTTTTTCAAGAACCTTGTCTTTTCAAGACAACAAAGTGAAGAGCACTATTTATCTGTTTATATCATGCATAAAAGTATTGGACAATATTCCTTGCATTTTTAGAATGTTTTTATGCTGTCTGTACCAAATGCCCGCACAAAAATTGGGAAAATTGAATTTGTGTATTCTGCACCCTCGGCATGGAATATGTTGCAGAAAGACTTGAAATTAACTAATTTAATTTAGCTAATGTTTACTCCAATGTTGTGATCTTAATTATGTATCTTTTTGTATTTTCAGTCTGTAACTGTGTTATTTGTGCTGCTGCCTACAGTATATTGGCTAGGACTCCCTTGAAATATAGATTTTTAATCTGAATGGGTACTTCCTGGTTAAATAAAGTTTAAATAAAAAAACAAAAAGAGCATGTGGAGTTGAATGGTTGCATACAAACACTCGTTCTAATTTAGAGTCATATTAGTATTTTGAAAAAGAAAATAGCAATACTTTACAGATTCTCCTTACAGTTATGAACAATTACAAACACTGATGGCATGTACCTACAATTGGCAACTGCTGCAATTTCTAGAACTGTTTTACTAACATCACTACATGAAATAACAATTCTGAAAACCTACATGCCTTGTACAGTAAGTAAATATTCATTAGCATATTTTTAAGATTCAACAAAGAACCAACACAAAAGCATAAAGCTTACAGTAGGCTACTAGTAAAGTAGAGTGTCAAGGGTTGGCCTTGGAGAGCTGTGAATAGAGCAAGTGCTAAATCAGCTCCAGTTGCAATGAGGTTCCCATCATTCCAAACGAATGCAGAATTAAACATGAACGTTATTTACCACACTGACCAATCAGCATAGCCACATCTACAGTATCACTGCTTTAATAGCAGTTATCCAGCTTGGTGATACTAAGGAGAGAAATGTAAGATGCAAACATAAGATAGTGGCCAGACTCCTCAAAATTAAAGTTGATTAAGATTGATTATTGATAGCTGTATAAACAAAAACTGCTAAACCTTTGTTCACAAGATATGTTTATATTCCAAAAGAAATAACAAATTCCTCAGCAAGCTGATTAAATCTGCAGGTCTGATTATACTTTCTCTGTACATACTGTGAGGATGATCCCCTTAAACAAAATCTCTATTCCAGATGGAGATGTTTAAGCAAAGTAATTTCAACTCCATCTATAAAGTATTGACATGTCTCCTTGTCCTGTCCTTGGTGTGAGCAACACAATCATTTTTCTAGTTATAGGCTGTAATTAGCTCAGCATCCGATCGCTATTGGCTGGTGGAAGCAGCACCAATTTAAAAAGTGATTTAAAAGCTAATGAACCTGCTCACTACAGATATGGGTTTTAAACAAGTGTTAAATCACGGAGTATGCAGTCCATACTGATACATCGCACATATAACAATGTAACAATGAAGGACTATTTACCACCCAGGATACTGAGAGGCTGATATCATGACAGTTGTAATAGACAACGTTTTCTATCACAAAATGTTTGAGATTAGTACAATCACACAAAACAGTTGACCACTGCACAATGTTTAAGATTAAGACACATTGCATAATCACAAAAAATAAAGTAAGACGAAAGAAAAAAATAAAGAAAACTGGTTCCCTCCGTCTGTTGGCCTGAGGTGGTGGGGTAGCCAGGCAATGGCAGCCATCAGTGAGATGACAATACACCCCCCCCTTGGGTCTGATTCTCCCCCATCATCTTCACAGAGTTACCTGGCCCCATGTAAGCACCAGCCCTCAGTCACACACCCAGAGGTCTCCCTCTCCTTGCATGGCAAGAGGCTGCTCTCACTCACTGGTGTGCTGAGAGGTGCTTCAGTGGGCAGACCCTAGGCAACACGCACGCAGGCACAAGATTCCCTGTTAATGCCCAACTGACCCAAAAAATGATGCACCAACTGTCAATTTGTAAAACTTTGATTGTTTATTTAATATTAAATTAGATTATATGAATGATTTACATTCTGACGTTCTGCCATGGAAATAATCACGTGTCATACCAAAGGCAGATTTTACATACTATCATCAAATTATGTATCCTTTAGATACATGGGGAATAGACACGGTCATTGAGCACTAGCAGGAAGTACAAGTACAATTTCTTTCTCACGGTCAGGCATGTCACTTTTATATCAGTAGACAAACAATATTACGTAGCTACAGCCATTGATATCTGGCTGTTACTAATATTTCTCAAATATGGAACTTGGGCTCTTGAATTTATAACTTTACTTTTAACTTAATTTATTAAATCAGACTTACAGACAGAGCGGTGTTCTCCATAGGAGGGTGGACATCAAAGTTACAGCTCATATCTGTGGAGAAAACATGTCTTTATCTGGCTTTGGCACATGAGTCACTTAATGGGACAATTTCTTACCAATGTAGGTCCATAATGTCAGCCTGGTCCATAATGTCAGCCTCATAAAGTGATAGACAGGTGCTTGTCCACTCTCATTGTTCAATAATACAGATCATCCTCTGCTCTGAATAATGGCGGTTTTGTTTGTCTTCACATGTCAAGACATCATGATAAAATGTCTGGTAAGATGTCATTGTGTGACATTTCATTGCATGATAAATGACAACTGCATTCCTTTCCTCTATCGCCAGTTAAACCTTGTTCTCACTACCCTCAGGCCAAAGAACATATAGCTAATTGTAGTGTATATCTATTATAAAATACAAAGATAAAAAAAGACATAAACGTAATTGTACAGGCATGTGCAGGTCACTGAGAAATGTATGTACAGATGGGAAATGTTAAGGGATTTGCACACTTCAAACTTTGCATAGACATGTTAGCAATGGCAAACGTTAACATAGCTTTCACAGGCAAATTGGGTTTCCTTTGAAACACTCGCCAGTGAACATCTGTGTATGAACATTTGTTGTCTCACAGTGATACGTGCAGCAAATGCGTCTCAAAAACTTCAGAAGAATGAGCACAGTATTGACTCCCTTGTCCTTCAAACCAAAACAATATATATGGAGTCAGCTGCAAGTGTTTTTCATTACCAAAGTAATATTCCAAACATATTGGGCAGTTGGTCTCAAAGCTAAGATTCTATTTCCCTTGAAATAATCACTTAATGTTAGACTACCTTTCCACATTATTGCGTAGATAGTAAACACAATAT
>JAODUE010077548.1:0-15009 GCA_027564755.1 Amblyopsis hoosieri
TCCCCTGCTGGAGCTGCTGCCCCCGCGACCCGACTCTGGATAAGCGGATGAAGATGGATGGATGGATGGATGTTGTATGCTTTAATAATGAAGTGATAATATTGTCATGTGTGACACATGCACACACACACACACACACACACACGCACACGCACACGCACATGCATGCACACACACACGCACACACAGAAGACCTCAAAGACATTATACACAAACGAGCACTTTAGAGGTTGACCCCGAAAAAAGAACGAGGTTACGCATTTAAATATCAGAACCTTTCCCCGGCCTGTCAATCAAGAGCAGAGACATACGCGCGAGGCAATTGAATCAATCTGGAAGCAGCTGATACTGAAGGCAAAGCAGAGAAAAAAAGCTGCTGATAAGAAGCGTCTTGCCATCGCGTGGCCTTCTCCTTCCCTCTATTCATCCAATTACACGCTGGTCTGCTGCTACTTTGCCCATCTTTTTCATCCTCTCAAAGCACCCTGTTTATCCCGTTAGCATTTCTCATGATTCACAGCACTGCTTCGGAGATGTTTGAGCCGCACAAACCCCAAAGACGGCGTTGACACGCTTAAACCTAGAGCTGGCACGCAGAAAGCGCACGGAAAGATGGACGCAGCATAGTCTGTCAGTTTGAGTAAACGTCATCCGCCTTGTCTAATGCTTGCTTTCTCCATACCGCCCACAGCCAACCAGAGCTGACAGGGTGCTGGAAATAAAGACAATACATGTCTATACAGAATAAAGTGATAGAGAAAGGGAGTGAGAGAGGAATAGAGAGGGGGAGCAGCAGTCATACAACATAATGCCTAAAAAACAATCTGCTTGATCAAGGCTTTACGTTGGGCAAAGCCAAGTTAATGAAGATATGACAATAGATCCTGAGCTTGTGGGATTGGTACTGTACAAGCTCTTGCTTGTACTAGCAACATGCAGCCGAATTAAAAGGGTGACTAAAGATGATGATAAAGCATGAAGAGTCAAGGTGGAAGCATTTATCTCCAGTAAAAATTGACAAGGACAAAGGGGGAGCCATTTCTTTCTACATTTGCACTTTTCAATTATAGATCTGAAATACAGTACATTATGCATGGATTCCACATGGGTTGTTAGCCTGTTTCCATAGGGAAAACAATCCAGGCATACAGCTCTTGAGACATAATATGCATGTATTATGAATCATAGGCAATTTAATATTCGTAGTCTAGGAAAATGCTGAGGAAATGTGTGTTTAAAGAAAAGCTGATATGTTCTTTTAGTGTTTGGTTAGATAGATGAACTGGGACAAGTAATATATAAAACAAGAGCTGACAAGAGCTGGTAAACCCTCTTGCTCAACAGGCTGTAAATGACAAGTCTCCAAGTCAATATTATATATATAATATATAACCTTGACTTAACAGAAATGCGCTTAACAGAGACAATACCGTACATTAATCTCACTAGCTATGTCCACCCCGCTATTAAACAGGCGAGGCAGACGGTGGACATTGGCTATAGCCTACAGGGACACACTGAGAGGTGTGAGGTTCGATGTGTTGCATTCACTGTGTAGAGATTCCTCATCTCGCAGTGGCCTCCCTTGCCATAATAGGTGTGCTTCTAGGCGTTGCATTGTGCCGTGTCACATGTCTGTGTGTTGCATTTCATCTCTCAACGCCACCGCTTTTCTCCTCGAGCTTCAGGTAACCCGTGTCCTTCATGCTCCTAGAACCGTGCTTTATATAAATAGGCACGGTCTGCTGTAGCTGGTATTGGCGGAGATATTCAGACAAGCTCTGCATACATCTGAGAATAACAGCATAGGGAACCCATCTAAACAGCTCTGCACCGCGTGGAATTGATTCACATGTTGACCGTCTACCACCGTTTACCACAGTCTGGGTATCCTTGGTGACTGTGAGACTATGAAAACTCCTGCACGGCATGGGTTTGTTTAGGAAAACCGCAAAGCCTGTGTTCTACATATTTCCTAGGAAACTAGCAGACACATA
Source organism: Amblyopsis hoosieri (assembly GCA_027564755.1). NCBI lineage: Eukaryota > Metazoa > Chordata > Actinopteri > Percopsiformes > Amblyopsidae > Amblyopsis > Amblyopsis hoosieri. The sequence goes on from JAODUE010077548.1 coordinate 1,998, forward strand.
TGTTTGACTGTTACACTGTTAATGTTTCCAAATACAGAAATAAAAGCCATTAAATGAAAACCACATGGATTTGAAAAGTGCACAGCTCAATACAAAGTACGATCCACTTTAAACATAAATCCATTTTAACAAGAAGCATAAATAAATAAGATTATGGTTTGATTCTTTGAAGATCCAACAAATCATTTTAACCCTGGTAATGACATTTTGCTCTTTGAGTTCTTTGCTCATTTGATTCATATTCCATTAGGATAACTGATGGAGCCTGTGTCCTCGCTGATAATTGGCTTGCTGGCCTTCCGTTCCACAGCAGCAAGCCTATCAGATCTGACTAGGCATGCTGCTAATCTCTTCACTGAGGTAATGGTCTCGCTGCTGGGGGTCAGGAGATAGCAGCCCACTCTGCACATTGTCTTTGGTTCTCTATTTTCATTTTGATTATTATGTCTCTTCCATGTTCAATTTCTCAGCCTACACACACACACACACACACACACACACACACACACAAGCGCACACACATACACACACACACACGCACACGCATGCACACACTAATGCTTGCCTCTCTAACATACATAAATTTCTTCATAATACTACACATATATACAATACAATTATTGTATTTGTCCTTCTCTTCCTTCATCAATATTCACTTACACTGAAATACCAATAAACATCCTCTGCTTTTCCCCCAACAGGACAGCAACTCTCTCTCACACACCAACACACACACACACATTGTAATGACAGATGGATAAAACAAGAGCTAATTGATGTTGTGGTAGCTGTGTATGCACCATATCTAATAGCTATGAATTACATCGCTATTCACTCTGCTGCACCAGTGTCATAATAACCGTACGACAACACGTTATATTTACTATTATAATTGTGTCTTATTGTGGATAAGCCATATTAAAAGATGTCTGTGCTTTGCTATATCCACAGACCATATTGTGGGTGTGATTCAGTGACCAGCCTAGAGATGATTATGTTAACAGGAAGATCTCTGATCAGTCTGGCTAACAATACTAAATATGTGCCCCAAAGCTGGCTTAACATACCTGCATACTGTATCTATTAGCCTACAGTTAGCTCTTCCCAACAGAATGGTTACTGTATTATTACTATGACAAGAAACCAGGGTAGCCTGCAACAAGAAGGTTCCATGGTTCTGTCATGAGAATGGTCTATAAGGCGAGCCTGGCTCTGCCCGACTAATGCTCATGCTCTAATGCTAAAAAAACATTTAGCTGGAAACATTCACATTTTCACAGCAACCCAAGTCAGTAGGTGCGATGACGTTGAAGTCAAACGTGTTTCGAAATGGTAGTAGAGCTAGATGAAATTATCAAAACAGTTAAACGCTTGGTTAAACGCATGTCCAATAGTTTCAAAGTTAACCAGAGGTTTACGCCCAGTAGGAGGCAACGACTGTTAACACTTCCCAATGGAGCGTGGCCAGCCCTTATTCACAAAGTTAATAAGGTCTGGTTACATCAGGATACTAAGGGAGCTGACTGCCAATACACTAACCCAACAACATGTGTAGAATGAAAGAAGACACCGTAAGAGTGAAAGGATGCTTCATACACAAGAGAGAACACAATCAAGAAATTAAAGGTTACAATAAGCTCCTCACAATACGATTTAATGCTTGAGAAAACCAGGTTCTGCATCTGAGCTACACAAACGCACAACATAACACAGAACACCACATACAATGCTCGTTGGTGTAGACATAGTGTACGACTAGCTTGCATGATAAATCCCTTTTTGAGATGTTTCTGCAAAATAGGCTGGGTTATTGATGATTGATTAGGACTTGTTTGTGGCTGCTGTGTACAGTAATGTGTGTCATTTAATTAATAAGATCAAGCTATAAATAGAATGTGTAAAGTCAGATGAGAAAAACAATTAATTAAGGCATTAGCATGACTGGCAATGAAGCATAACAAACATGGCATATCAGGCTTATGTAATAAGATGTATCAAGCCCCATGAGAGGTGCATTCTTTAAAGGGAGAGCATACAGTAAAGTAACAGAGGCCAGTGTTCTTCGTTAATGTATGCAGTGGTGCAAAAGGCCGCACTAAACAGACTGTTACAGCACAGTGTTGGGATTAAGCTATCAGAACATGATAAAAAACCGAAGGTCTCCTGGTCATGAATGTACTGTAGGTAAACTGATGTAATGGAACTGCAACTGCTGCTTGGGTGGTTAGCATTAGCATTAACTACACATGCTAATTATGAACCTAACAGTGTGTGACACCTAAAAATACATGCTATGCTAGCTGTTATCTAAAGAGAACATCATGCTCTCTCTCTCTCCCTCTCTCTCTCTCTCTCTAACACACACACACAAATAAATACAGCAAGATTAAGAGTTTCATGATTAGAAAATAAGCACCCACCAAACAATTACATTGATTTTATTGAGAGATAGAAAGATGAATAGCTTAACAACACAATAAATATTCAAATAAGCCACCGCGATTTAGGACAAAAAGGCTCTCCAAGACAGAAAATCTGTGTGCTCCAACTAACAGAGCTACACTGAAAAAGTGCTTCAAAACTAGTTCAAAGTTAATCTTAATGACCATCTCTTTTCGCTCCTGCCAATGGAGTAGCTTACTCTACTTGTTTGAACGATAACTACCACATATGCTTTCATGAATGTTGCAGACTTCAGCATGAGATGCAGGAAACATATCTGTGAATTGAAATGTGAAACTGTGAATCTATTCGACTGTCTTATATGATCTATCTCACTGCGATTTGTAAAATAGCACTACTTTTGCAATTATTTCAAATGGAATGTGTGCAATTTCCCATTGAAGATATGTTATATAGCATGTAATTAGTATGAGTAACTGCCACTGACTTTTTAAAGAAAATCTGGAGGAAAATGGTAATGGTAATGTACATAATTACTCACTTCTCACTCATTGCTTCAATTTATACAAGCAGGCATTTCCTGATTGTTAGGCTATGGTACAAGTTAATTTACATCTGAACTCACTGAGGGTTCTTTGGAATACCATAGTGTACACAGTCTCATTTAGTGTCTCATTCCCGGTGGCTTAGAAGATAAAATAATACAGTCTCTGTGTCTGCCCGAACCGTCACAGATTTCACCTAAAAGTGCAGATGACGGTTCTTCAATAAGTAATTTTCCATGCTGTGTCACAGGGTCTTTATGATCACTAAGTTATTATATAAGCTGTGTTGTGCAATTTTTCTAATGGAAATGTTGCATTAATTCAGTGGCTGGAGCTATACATCATGGTTGTAAATTTCCCTTGTGCCTCAGAGCTGTGCTGAGATGAGCCTGTTCAAATCAGGCTAGAAAGGCCAGTGTCTGTCTTGCTTTTAAGGAAGGTGTAATGGAGTCTCAAGCTGAGCTTGAACTGCTTAACCCAGAGGTACTTTTCTTCAGGTTTAATTTTATTTTCCATCTAATTGCATAGGACCGTAACTCTCTTTAATGTGGCCACACGTAATAAAAAAAAGCTGAGAACAAACACATTGCCTGCTTCAATTATTTAGTGGTTGTGTTTTATCATGACTAATACAAATATAGCGGCAGTTACATATGAATTACGGGTTTATCGTATCACAGCAAACAAAAAATAGTTAAAGAAAACACTATTAAGGATACAAATGAGCAATAAACTGACAATCTGTTTGTGTTTTACAATCACACTTAATGTAATTGCTGACAATTTGCAAACTTAAAAAATGCTTATTTTTTGGTTTTCACACTAATGCACAGTAAGTGGTGTTCCTCTCTAATTATATTACAATAAATGGCCCCACTTAGTACTCATAAAAATGCAGATAATTTTTTTTAAGTGGACATGCCCAGGCCTTCTTTTATTTCGGCCACACAACAGTGCTCACGCTCACAAAACGTAACCAACACAGCCCTCGCGGCAACATCGAATAGCCAACATTTACTATTTTTTGTCAGTATATTGACCTAAAGCTAAATAAAATGAAGGAAGTTGGGTGTGGCTACAGCCATTTTCTATTGTTCTAAGGCTGAGCCAAGATGAGTAAGAAAACACAGTGCGTGTGTGTGTGTGTGTGTGTGTGTGTGTGTGTGTGTATGCGTGTGCGTGTGTGAGTGTGTGTGATGCAGATGGTGTGTGTCTGTCACTTCAAGTGAGTGGGCATGTGTCTACCTGCAGCATCAAGGTGTTACTCAGAGTAGAGACACCAGGGGGGGCTTTGGGGGGGTTTAACCCTGCCAGGAAGCAATAGCCTACCACTCCCTTTCAACCAATTCAGCCTGCCAAAACACTATCTGCCAAATAGTGCATGTTCCCTTTTTGCCTTTATTGTCTTTCCCTTTGGTTTGACTCAACCATTGCTAATTACTGTATATGCTAGTAGCACAGAGAGCGCAATATTGAGTGCTAACAGGAGTTAGCATAGGGCTGCTGAAGTAGTTTTGGAGAGCGAAGAGAGAGGCTTAGGGTGTGGAGGGCAGCAGAGAGAGAGAAAAAAAGACAAGTCTCCTTTTAAGGCTCGGCAGACACATCTATCATAGCTGTTTATTCACAGGATGAAGAGCTAGCATGTCAGTGTGCTTTTCATGGGAGTTTGACAAATTGCTATGCAAGGGTGCACTTGCAACACTTTTAATGCTCAAAAGTGATGAAAGAACACTGTATATATCACGTCTAAATGATTGAGAACATGCTGGAGATGTATTACTCTTATATGATCTCTTTATTCAAAGGAGTAATACATCAAGTGCATGTTTTGTGTTCCGGCCGGTTATTTATAAGATTCAATGTTTCCGTGTGGAAACTGTGAGACTGGGATGTGTACATGTTGGCATGCTAATGTCAAGCGAGTCTGCATCCTGACAAACAAAGAAATGGAGACTCTATCCACAGCTTTTTCCAAAAAGTGTTTTTGTCACCAGCAAATATTAATTTATTTGCTTTGTGTATTGCTTTACAAATATGCGGCAAATGTGTAAGTGTGACTAATTTCAAGTGTTGCAAGTTTGTTGTCAGTTTAGCGGTTGTGTGTGTTTGCCTTAGAGTCTCATTTAGTGTGTATGTATGTTTGTGTGTGTGTGTGTGTGTGTGTGTGTGTGTGTGCATGTGCTGACTAGCCATCCCACCCATAGGAGGACCTGCTTGCCTGCCTTCACATTAACATTTCATCCTGATTGTCTCTGTCAAAGTCATTTATCATCATCGACTAGAGCACCAATCTTCCACACCCGCCAGCCCTGTCTCACTCTCTCCCTGTCTCACTCTCTCCCTCTCTCACTCTCTCCCTGTCTCACTCTTTCCCTGTCTCACTCTCTCCCTGGCTCCCTCTCTCCCTGTCTCCCTCTCCCTCTCTCACTCTCCCCCTGTCTCCTGCTCTTTATCTGCATATGTGTGTCCCTCCTCTTTCCTCCGCGAGGCACTCTCTCTTCAGTTCTCTCCATCTCAGCTGTGTCCATCTGGCCTCTGTGATAAACAACACGTCTGGCCTTCCTCAGGGCAAGCGGAATACCTCAGGAGACGAGGAGTCCAGGGTCTGGCCCGCCGTACGCAGGTTTGTACAGGCAGCCACCCCCCCCCCACACACACACACACCTCTGCCAACATAATTCATCTGTCTGTCACCCGCTCATCTCTTTGTTGTGGTGTTGTTCTACGCTCTCCTCCCCTGGGTTCAGACTGACGTGCAGATTAAATCCAGGGGAAAAAGAGATGATTAATGAGTTTGTGGGAATAATGTAAATCAAGCTAATGGAACTGAAGGTGCGGAACCGAGGAGCGAAAAGCGCGGAGTGGGGAAGACGGGAAGGAGAGGGGGGCTGGGGGGTGGGAGGGGGGGGCGGGGTTGGGGAAGGCGTGGATGAACAGCGAGGAGTGGTAACAGCTGAACGTCTCTCCGAGAGATTGCTCGGGGGTTCAGATATCCACTCAGCTAAGAGGCGGCGTTAACCGGGCCTCGGCTGCCGTCATTGGTGAGGCAGGGGAAAGGAGGGAGGAGGGGGAAGATGTCCTCCTTTCGTCTTTCTTTCTCTTCTTCACTCCGCTTTATTCTGTCTGCATTTGAGGAGCCTTTGGGGTGATGTGCTTGTCCTCTACATCACTCCATCTAAGCATCCCTCCAGTCATTTCACTAGTTATCGCCCCAACAAACAACCACCGCAACGCCAAGGACAACGCCTGTTGCATCACAAAAAATACACTCACTCATGCTCTCCCAAACTCATACAGTTACTGTAGTTCACACACACACACACACACACACACACACAGTATATACAGTATATACAGTATATACAGTCACATTACTGTAAAGTGAATCTATAATTCTATATAACTTTCTGCTACAAGATGTCATACTAAGGCTCTAGCATATCAGACCAAAATACAATAGTTGTTTGCTGTATTCATATTTAAAAAATACAGTGCGTACACAAAGAAGACTAACAGTGTGCGGTGAATTCAGTGGTGTACGGATAGTGTTAGGAACCAGGAACACATACTGTAATAGGATCAACTAACATAAACCATTTAACAGTTTGTGCATTCAATTCTAGAGACATGCTGCTATTAGGGAGAAAACAATTAAATGGAGCTTTCTTGTCAGACAACGCCTATACCTTGATCAAGCTGGTTTAGCTAAAATACGTTAGGCTGCTTATTTCTGAATCATTTAACTAACTATCCAATCCAAAAGGTCAACTTCACAGGTTTTTCACCATACCAAGGGTTATGAAAAGTGTCATAAAGGCACTTCAGTGTTCCTGGCAACAGCGTAAACATATTCTTGTGTTTCATTCACACATATCAGACTTGGCATGCCATGGAGTATCTCCATGGCATCTACAGTAATCTAATTGTTAATGGTGTATTTCAGGATTACTGTTGGAAACTTACAAGAGCTTTAGAAACATTACAGCAAATCTGAAACAACGTAAGAATAAAAAGTAACTTAGACTACATTAAATTAGGCTCCATGTTAAATGTAAGAGAGTTGTCTAAATGTCCACCATAGACAGCTGTCTACATTACCATCCAGAAACAAAGGCGACTCAAAAGGCAGCAGTTGTATGACACTGTATGTGGCTACTGTATAAGCGTCACGTCACCATATTTTGACATATGTTTTAATAGCCCCTGTGATAAGTTTCATACATTTGAGTATAACCATTTTCTGTTTTATTTTTATGTCACTGAAGCAAATCGTTCATGCTCAAAATAATTATTCTAACGTGTGTCCTCACATCAACTGGTTAATGCTGCTATCACTAATAACACTACAAATACAACCTATTAAATGGAGGCACTCGTTAGCTAGCCATTAGTCCACACCAACATTTAATATCTGTCAGTAAATCATTTACTGAAATGATGCTATTGTGCATAAAATATTAATTCCTGGATGCTTTGTTGATATATGGCAGTAAATGAATACATACTGTACATTCACATTTGATATGAAGGTTTGCATCTTTACCATTTCTCCGACACAGTGACAGAAGCACTTTATGACACTCAAACAATAATATCCACGTGCCGTCGGTTCAGCGCAAAGCAGACAGTCCTGCCCCCAAGCTATTTCCACAAGCACAGCATTTCCATCTCCTCCTGATACAATTTCCAACTCCATCAGAAAGTGACACCTGATGACAAGTAAAGCATCACTATCTGAATCAGAACGGGCCCTCACCACGACCCGGTACGATGGCATTGCAACCAGTGGCCTGTGGAGCGTGCTGCTGATCGGCTGATAACACTGAGCTGTGAGCAACAACAAGCGGTAATTCCCTTGTGGCGTACTATACTGTAGTGCTGGGGCAACACTGCCAGGATTGCCAGCTGAGTGGCTGAAGGAGGATTGGCTGAGAAACGTCCAACGTGACTTAAAGACATGGGCTGTTTATGAGATCCAGTTGCAAAATCTAAGCTTAAATTCAAAATGGGATAACAAGCCTAGGAAAAAAAAAAAATTGTACGCCTATTAATAAAATTAACTCATGGTGGATTTCACAAATCGTCACTGCTGTATAGTAAATCAGCACAACTGAGATTGAAGCGTTGAACATTTATGCCACTCCATGTGAAGGTTCATAGACTCCTACAACAGTTTACTGATGGTAAACAATAATGCAAAGGGACATCCAGCAATATGCTGCACACAATGACAGACTTTAGCAGAAGTAATCCCTTTTCAAAAGGACAGACATGTCAAAGCAATTGATGACAGAGGCTGAGGTAGAACAAGCAAACCTACAATTTTCAGATTGATGCTGCAATAGCCGAAACCAGATGAGGGGGAATCTGGTCCGACAACCATTCCTTGCAGTAAAGCATGAAAAGAGAAACAAGAATACCCTGTGAAAAAAGAACTGGCCACCCACATGTGGCCAGTTCTTCTTAGCAAGGCGAGTGTGAAATGGTCCTCTACAGTTAAAATGCAGTCTATAGAAGCCATGAAGATGTCAGCCAATTACCATGCCGCACTATTAGTCAAAGTTGTTAAGTTCCATGATTGCTTACGATCATTAGAAGTGTCTAGCTGACTCCATTGCTAATAATGATACATAACAATCCTCCGCCTGATATAACGAAAAAGGTCACAGATGTAATTACAATCGTTACGTCCTTTTCAAATCCTTTTCCTTTTGCACGTCGAACCACACTTTCTCGCAAAAAACATTAGATTTGAGGGGCAGGATTGTGATGGAAGGTGATATATTTCAGCCATATATAACAGCCATAAATTGATGTCTTGGGTCTCATCTGAATCTATGCCACTGTAATAGATGGTAAATGTTGTGAATAGCATACAGTACTGTATACACCGCTAGCCCTCTCTTACTGTATGCATATTAGAGATTAGGTCAAATGTATCCTTTGTTCACCAGAAATGTGAGCCTCTTCTATTTGTGCACAGAGTTGGCGGGCTCCTTACATCTGGAGAGAGAAGACAAACAGAAGATAATCCAAGGGAGGTGTGCTTCAGTGGGCTTTAGCTCAGGGAAAGAACTTAACAGAGAGAGAGAGAGAGAGAGAGAGAGAGAGAGAGAGAGAGAGAGAGATAGAGAGAGGGACTTAAAGCCCTCATTGTCCCTCCAGGAACAGATTAGCTAAGCAGAGGTGACGTCGGGCACTACACGCGAGCAGGCTCCCAAACTACCAGCTCTGAGTCTGTAGATGGTTCCGCCCATCTCATATTTCCTGTGTCTCTCTGTTATTTACCCCCACCCCCCACCCCCCCACCCCCATCCCACCGGTTCCTACAGTCGTCCTCTCCATCTGATCCAGTAGGGGTCTGTTATAAGCTCAGCTAGAGCCTCCGGGGAAAGACTGGAGGGGGTGGGGGGGTGGGGGGGGGTCGCAGAGACCACAAGCGTCTGGTGACGGCGTAATGAAATGCCGAGCCGGGGAAAGCAGACACTGATTAAAACTCATTATGCTGCTGAGAGTGGCACCGGCCAGTGAATGGTATGGCAATGGGAACCTGGGGGCCCCGGGCACTGAGGGGAGTCGGGGGGGGGGGGAGGATGGGGGGTAGAGCGCAGGGGGTGTTGGGTGCAGGCCGAGATGCTGCGGATGAAGGGGCGCACACAGGGAATTTACACTTAAGATGCGGGGTTGCCACCATCAAACAGGGAGGGATTGGCGGGGAGGGGGGGGAAGGGGGAGCAGAGAGAAGAGGCCGGGGGGTGGGGGGAGGAGATGAAGAGGTTGGGTATGCGTGTGTGTGTGTGTGTGTGTGTGTGTGTGTGTATTGGTGGGGGTGGCAGCTACAAGTCGTGTTTATTTAAAGCGAAGCAACGAATTGCGTGGAGAATCACGCCATGGAAATGCTAATAAGCCCCACCCCCAAGGTCACCGACCGCCACCAAAGTGTTTCTATTAAGTAGCTATAATATAAGCAGTGCAGGCAGGCAGGAGGGGAGAAACAGCGAATAGGAACGGCCCGTGCAACCATCACGTCCCTCTGCCGTTCTCCGTGTTGAAGAAAATAGTAAGGGGCAACGTGGGTGGGAGAACAGCGTACTGCACAGGTGCATCTCATTAGAATATTGTGGAAAAGTTAAGTAATTTCAATAATTCAATTGACAACATGAAACTCATATACTGTCCTGTATATCGTGGATTCATTACACACAAAGTAAGTTAATGTCTTGATGATATAAGCTCTTGAACCCCCCAAATTTTGTATCTAAGAATATTAAGATATGACATGATATGACCAGTTAAAAAAGGAATTTTAAAATAGACATGTCGACCTTCTGAAAGTGATGTCCGCAGTCGTTTCCTCCTACTTGGCGTAGACCTCTGGTTAATTTTATAGCTATCGGACAGCGCTAAACCAATTGGCGTTGATTACAATTGTTTTGATCGCCTCATCTAGCTCTACCACCATTTTGAAACACACTTGACTTCAACGTCGTCTCACCAACCCACGCTGATTGGACCGCCAGCAGAGTGGCTGTGCGGACGCTAATGCGAGCAGTGTTTCCAGACTGTAATCTCAGCTAATATGAAGCTGAGAGCCAGGCTACCTGTATGTATCTCCTTCCTCTCCCCTCATACAGCAGACTACATGGCACTGTACATAATGCATGAACACCAGCCTCGTCGTCAGGGAAGGTTTGGGTACCTCGCCAACAAAGGAAGGCAACCAGAACCAGTGCATAAGCCCATATGTGTTTATAATGAATGATTACACATTCCAGGTGCTCGTGGAAATGCTACCCCATCTCCTCAACAGTATGGAGACATCCTACCTAAATCTTCATTGACAAGAGACATCCTGTTATACATCCTGTTGTTACATGCCAGCAGGCAGGAATACCCTGGGAGAAACGGCCACCCACCCACCCACCCACACACACACACACACACACACACGTTGCACGCTTTCTATTTCTGTGCCTTCACAAGTGAACACACACATTTCGGCGCTGGCATAATGAGCCCATCAAAATGAGCACAGCATAGAGTTAACAGACAGCAATTCATCCCATACAACTATGGAGTCTCATCAAGGCTCTATCTGGCGCTCACCCCATTGTGTGTGTGTGTGTGTGTGCGTGCAGTCTGCCAAGCAGGGTGGGCCCCAGTGGATAGTCCTCCAATGGCATGACCTCAACAAGAGCCTTCCCTTCACTGGCACCACACACACACACACACACACACACACACACACACACACACACACACACACTCTCTCAAACGGCAGTGCGTTCCAGCGTTCATGGCAGTGCCAGTCCATCCAGGCAGCGCTCCCATATCTCTGTCACCGTTACAACTGATTCTCTCTCCGAGTTTCCCCGTGTTTGAGCGCCTGCTGTTGCCACAGACCGAGTCCTCTCACGGTAAAGAAGCTCTGGTATAATCTGATAACATCCTACTGCACAAGAGCACCCGATACGATATGATTTCATTAGTGCAAGCCATTATTTGTCCGCTTTCATCCAAATCACGTTATAGCATCTCGCGGGTGTGTATTTTTAGCATGGGTGGGCCCCCGAAAACCTTATCCCTGGCAGACAGTATCCCTGGCATGCAGCTTGTACACACATGCCCCTTATGCATCTTATAAGGGCCAGCTTTCAAACACATCAAATATACAGTTATACTATGGTCAGTCACATTCCCTGTATCCTGGAGGCATCTGAGCTGGTGCCTGAAGGCATCTTTTTGCTCACACCTGTCCTACAAAGGTTGATTTATGGACGTTTTTACAAACACTTCTTGTATCATCTATGTAAAACAATAATGCTAGTTGTTAATTCATGCTTTTTCAGTATGGGTATATACTCTTTTAGGATACAAAACAATCACAACAAGGTTCCCTCTAATGACGTTCACCCCGTTTATTGTTGTTGTCTAAGTTACACATAGAAGTGTAAAAGTAGTTTTAAAATATTGTTCTGTGGTTCAGATTTGACCATCAAAATGATGCTGGGAACATTATTTTGTCCCCCTTCAAAAAAAAGCATAAAGTATTACACAATTACTATCCCCGCTATGGAATTATTTCAGGTCCTCTCTCTCTCTCTCTCTCTCTCTCTCTCTCTCTCTCTCTCTCTCTCTCTCTCTCTCTCTCTTTTTTCTCTTCTCTCTTTCTACCAAAATGTGACAAGCACAGAAATTGAAGAGAAGGCTTTGAGGCAGAAACCGTATCCCTCTCCGGGTGAGGGGGTGGGGGCTTGGGTCACTTTGTATACAGTAATTTGCATCCTAACAACCTTTCTGAGTAATTGAAAAAGTGGGTATCATCGCTCACAGTCTTGATCTATGATATGGTAATTACCTTCCATCTACACCAGAGACCTTCAGAGGGCCTGCAGTTTAAGATCCAGGGGCAGCTGTCTTTGCGGAGTAGCGTAATGACCCGCAGATGGCTCCCTCTTCTTATGGGGAGCTATCGCAACGTGTTCGGCGGTGCACATTCATCAGCGGTTGACATCCCTGATTATAAGAGCCAGTGAAATGTTGTAATCTCGTAATGACAGCTGGGAGATGGGGAAGGGGGTACAGCGAGAGGGACCAGGGGTCCGTCTCATGTGGGTTACCTCAACCTAAAATTGGTACCAGAAGAAGGGTGCTGCTTACGCATGATGCTTAATGTTTATCTTTTAAAGACATACCGGTGTACTGTGTGTGTGTGTGTGCATGCATGCGTGTGTGTGTGTGTGTGTGTGTGCATGAGCGTGTGTCATCAATGTCATTGTAACAATCCAACAGAAACAATAGTGGTGTGTAAAATGCGTAAAGAGAAATAATTAAATTCAGAACGATACCAAGGCAACATTAACCTATCCTCAACCAGCTCACATGAAAGCCTGCACATTCATGCATGTTTTTTGTCCTCACTAAAATTAGTTAACAATATGACAAAACTCTTTCAAAGAGTGCCATGTGAAAATTTCTGTTCTTGTTACTTCCTGTGTTTACCTTGTGTTTCAGGCCTGTTTCCCTGTCACTCCCTGCCCTGTGTTTACCTTGTGTTTCAGGCC
>JAODUE010077559.1:0-15005 GCA_027564755.1 Amblyopsis hoosieri
TCCTGCCTCTATGCTATCCCCGTTAGCCTCTATGCTAGGTACCTTGACATCTTCTCATTGGTCCTGCCTCTATGCTATCCCCGTTAGCCTCTATGCTAGGTACCTTGACATCTTCTCATTGGTCCTGCCTCTATGCTAGGTACCTTGACATCTTCTCATTGGTCCTGCCTCTATGCTGTGGCAACCTCTGGAGTGCAGCCAAGCGAGATTTGACGAGACGTTTACATTTATATTTACAGCATCCAGCAGACGCTTTTATCCAAAGCGACTTATGATTAGCAGGCTACATGAGTCAATTCCTGACACACACGCACACGCACGCACGCACACACACACACACACACACACACACACACACACACGCACACACACACACACACAAGGCATGGTAAGCAAACAACATTCTGCTAGGGTAATGACAGCAGCAGGTCATCAGAGCTAGCATACATTAGCAGTATATCACTGAATCCTCAAAGATAATTGCCAACAGCCTAAACAATAAAGTGCTTGATTTTCTAGGAGCCGGAAAGATAATTAAAAAGATAGACACGATAGAGATTAATAGATAAAGCAAGGTCATAGAAAGCTTCAGTTGGAAGTTTTCAAGCGTCGAGTGTCTAAGATTTTAAACTCTACTTTTACGCTATTATAAGCATATTAAGTTAGCTAATTATCAGGTTGTAATATGTATGGTGTGCTATATGAATTGAACTAAACAGTTGTAATATTTGTTCAGGTACAGTATGACGACCCTCATATAGGGACTCAAAAATCTATATTTTAATCTGCTGTCTGGGAACTGTGTTTGACAGATATCTCACAAATAAAGTGAAAGGGGAACTTAAATAAAATAAATAAACCACAACTAAAATTGTGTCAATACCTCATCGTGGGGGTCTGACACTTCAGCCTCATTTTTACTGACTTTTTCTTAATCAATACTCTTCCCCCTGCTTTGAGATGCCAATCAAACAAGAAATGCAATTTGATATAGAGGCTTCCCACAACGCACAGCGAAGTCTGAAATGTGTCTGTTAGACACCATGCGTGGCCGTCACAGGCTTGGCTCTATTAAGGGGGGGGGAGAGAGACATTAACTTCCTGGTTGGGAAAAGGCTGCCAATTCCATTACCCATCCTGCACCACATTCATTTCCAAGTGGCGTCGATGTCTATTATTTGCACACAATCTTTTTTTGCACACGCACAGCTACAACTGAAACTGCTACAGGGGTCGGCGGGCAACTGTTTTCAGACGAGGGAGTTGGCGTTTAGTTCGCTGCATGTTATCCGTTCTACCGTGGCGAGGAAGCGAGTGTGGAGTTTAACATCGCACGCCTGCCACAACGCTCACACCGACCGAGCCACTTCCACAAAAGCGGCCTCACTTTTCAGACAGCTTCTCCTGGAAAACGCAGCTCTAACTTGATCAGAGCATCCATAATTTATTGCCCCGGAGCAGTTTCCTCAACCGCTCTCTCTCAGCAGGCGTCACACTAGACCAGATTCCACGCGTCGCGCGTTAAAACAGAAAATATAATTACCAGAGCCGCATCTCTGATTAAAAGCAACGGGTGAATGCCTGCGCGTGCCCTGGAGGGCTGCCCATAAAGGTGTGTGATGTAGGGATGGCCCCAAATATTCGATTATTCGGGTATTTGTTCATTGGGTATGTATTCGATTTAAATATTGGGATTCGAGTACTCGTTTCTTCACATTATGCATGCATGTTTTCCCATTAAGCCCTACTGTCTCCATATAAACCCACATGTTGAAATGTAATTGCCTGCCCTACACTGTGTCATCAACACAATTGATTGCAATTGTCTTTGTAAGAAGAGAGCGAGGCTATTCATTCAACACACTCTTATTGACTAATACAGGAGGTATATGCTATTGGACTGGGTCAATTGACTGGGTCAATTGACATGTCTATCAAAGTGGCCATTTTGAGTGCATGGCTGTGTTTACATGTGTGCTCACAGAAGCTAAGAATCAAAGATTACTTCTGTTATACTTCTTAATTATAGTTGAGTGTTTTTAAGAAAGAGTATTCGAATACTCGTTTGGAAATACCATCCAGTATTTGAATCCTGTGAAATGGTATTCGGCACAGCCCTAGCGTGATGAATGCAGACGTGCAGTAGATACACCAGGGAGGGGTGACGAACCGTGGACGTGGAGTGATGAGGCCCCCAGCTGGGATGAAGGGGGGGGGGGGGGGGTGGTGCCGCCCCCCGGGGGGGGGTCGGGGGGGGGGGGGGGCCCCACGTCTCTCTCTCTCTCTCTCTCTCTATCTCTCTCTCTCTCTCTCTAATGGTGCTTTAGTGGCATGACAAGTGTACAGTACTGTTATTTATATTTTATATTATTTTTATATTATATATATTTTATATTATACTGCCGTATTCTTAAATTAAACCTCGTGCATTTTCTAAACATTACAGATGATTATGATATGTACTGTATATTTCCCTCTTCCTGCTACATGAAGCGCTGCTAGGTTGCAACACTTCATTTTCACCCAACAATAATGTAAGTTTGGCTTTATCTGGTAACTCTTTAAAGTCTCTCAGAGAGCCTAAACAATCCTCCATGGATCTAAAGTGTTTCTCTCTTAGTGTTGTATATAATTTACACTTTCTTTAAGAAATGCATTTCAGCTTCAGGCTCATTTAGATCACAGTATTTAAATATCCTGTCTTCTTTGTGCTGGGCAGCCATGTTTTCCTGTGCCTGTTTTCTCTATAGCCAGTCTATGGTCACTGAGTCTGTACTTCGTAAATATTCTCCTTAATTTGGGATCTTTGACTTTAAGAATATATTGGGCCAATTTGTATTCTTTTTTAGTGTTTCGGTAGCATTGGAGTTTGTTTATCTGTTTGATTTTGACAAGCCAATTATGATAGTATTCATCTTGAGTTGATTTTAGAATTATACGTTTGTGGGGCTGGGTAGCTCATGTCTGGGGGCTGGACGCTCACATCTGGAGGCTGGGTAGCTCACATCTGGGGGCTGGACGTTCATGTCTGGGTGCTGGACGCTCACGTTTGGGGGCTAGGGTAGCTCACGTCTGGGTGCTGGACGCTCACGTTTGGGGGCGGGACGCTCATGTTTGGGGGCTGGGTAGCTCACGTCTGGGGACTGGACGCTCATGTTTGGGGGCTGGACGCTCACATCTGGGGGCTGGGCAGCTCACATCTGAGGGTTGGGTAGCTCACATCTGAGGGCTGGGCAGCTCATGTTTGGGGGCTGGGCAGCTCACGTCTGGGGACTGGGCAGCTCACATCTGGGGGCTGGACGCTCATGTCTGGGTGCTGGACGCTCACGTTTGGGGGCTGGACGCTCACGTCTGGGTGCTGAACGCTCACGTTTGGGGGCTAGGGTAGCTCACGTCTGGGTGCTGGACGCTCCCGTTTGGGGGCGGGACGCTCATGTTTGGGGGCTGGACGCTCACGTCTAGAGACTGGACGCTCATGTCTGGGGACTGGACGCTCATGTTTCGGGGCTGGGTAGCTCACGTTTGGGGGCTGGACGCACACGTCTGGGGGCTGGTAGCTCACATCTGAGGGCTGGGCAGCTCATTTTTTGGGGGCTGGTAGCTCACATCTGAGGGCTGGGCAGCTCATTTTTTGGGGGCTGGTAGCTCACATCTGGGGGCTGGGTAGCTCACGTCTGGGGGCTGGGTAGCTCACGTCTGGGGACGGGCAGCTCACTTTGCCGGGCCCTGGAACAAGCTGGCTGAGGCTCTCTCTGCTTGTGGGGGCATTCTGCTGGTTAGGAGAAGCTTAGCTGGCAGGTACCTGGTCTGTCCAGCCCCCCGCTGTGCAGTGGATGGGCTATACGTGTGTGTGTGTGTGTGTGTGTGTGTGTGTGTGTGTGTGTGTGTGTGGGGACGGGGGGGAGAAGGAGGAATGTGTGTGTGTGTGTGTGTGTGTGCGAAAGAAGGGGGGTCTATAAAAAGACTGGGAACCCTGCTGAGAAGCAGGCAGCAATCTGTTCTCAATGTTGGATCCAGCAGGGGGAGAAGAGGCGAGGGGGGGAATAGAGACACATTGATCCACAGCCACTGCAGTGAATTAGCAGCCTAATGAAGGGAATCACCAGGCAGATTAGGCTGGAATTGTGATCAGTGGGCATCACATACAGAATCAAAGGCCATTATGAGAGCTCCACTCAGAGGAGCCAGCTTTACACGTCTGGTACGACGTGATTTGTGGGAGCTCAAAGGGCAGCTTGTTTTTTTTTTTTTATTATTTTTCCTTTTTTTAAATGTCAGTTTTTAAAATGGAATACAAAGTGTCTTGCGGTTCTCCCAGGCAGAAGCAGCTTCCTTCAACGCTGTGAGACTATCAACAAAGACACGCATGCCTCATGCCAACAGAACACGTTGAAAAGGTGTGTTCCTAAAGGCGGCCATGCCCAAAGAGCGAGAGCTGCTGAAGAAGCATTTTCTTCCCCCTGGGACACCGAGGGACTGTTTGTTATCAGATGCGAAGTTAGTGTTACATTGCAAGCTTTTATGGACCGCGGGTCAATAAGAATGGGTAGGTTTTTGTAAGTGTTTTGAAAAAGCGCCCGCTAAATGCTATAAATGTTAATGATTAACATTTATAGCATTTAGAAGGCGCTTTTTTCCAACGTGACTAATTCAGTAATTCGTACATGAGCTGAGTTGAATACAGTAGATCACACAGTCATGAGAAACAGACAACATTCTGTACTAGTTATCAATGTTCAAAGTGTGTCATCGAGGATAGTTATACAGTTTTACCTATAACATAATGAAATCCTCAAAATGTTATCCTCAAAATAATAACAATTCAGATCCAGTTTAGCTTTTAACGAGTTATTCATATAATATGCCAGACTGTACATACCCAGCCACATATTTCCCTTATTTTTCAAAGGATTAGTAGTACATCTACAAAATCCTTGCATAGCTACACAACTTTTTTTGGGGGTAAATTTCCTTTTGTACTTTTTTTAGCAATATGCCCTGAGAACATTAAAGCCCTGGACACACTGCAAGTAATGTATGGATATGTGCCGTGTTGCTCGCCTGTTCTGTTCCCTATGAATCCTTTGTCTTCTTTTCTTCATTAAATGGTAAATGGTAAATGGGCGTATTTATATAGCGCTTTTATCCAAAAAGCTTTACAGTATTTTTGCCAGACATTCACCCAGTCACACACACATTCATACACCGATTGTGATTGCTGCCATGCAAGGAGCAATTAGGGGTTAGGCATCTTGCTCAAGGATGCTTACAAGTAGGTCAGCACCAGGGTTCGAACCCACAACCTTCCGGCTGTAAGTCCAACACTCAGCCCACTAGACCATCCTGCCCATCCTATCATTAGCTTTTGAATTAACAAAAAGGGAAAGGAAGGCCTACATTTGATAACACAAGCCTTAGGCTAACTACATTGTGGTGTCAGTGTTGTTGTTCGCTCTTTACTAGCTGTCAGTATTAAAGCCCCGGACACATTGAAAGTGACTAGCAGCGATGACGCGATGAGAGACAGTTGCAAGCCAATGTGATTCAGCGACTTGAAGTGACGACGGGCGAAGTAACGGTCGGCGACGCGAAGTGGGCGGGATTAAGGCCCCCTACCAACTTTCAGCGACAAAGTGATGGGCTTGTAGCGTGTCCGGGGGCTTAAGTCTGTATTCTCTTTATGGTACTAACAATAGGGCTGTATCTTACCACTTGGCTTATTGATAGCACATATCAACTATCTGAGCATAAAAACTGTCAATACTCTACTGCTGCGTTAGAACTACAACACTGTTTCATCAGCTCCGTCAATACTGGCTCAGTGCTATGGGAGGCCCACTTGTTCATGGGCAACTTGAAGATGGGGGCAGTTCAATCAGGCATTCCCGATCTGAAGAGTAACTTATCCCTTGTTCCGTCAGCTGTCAAGTAGCGGTGTGTGTGTGTGTGTCTGTTTGAACGTTTCACCACTGAGAGACGATGACCCATAACAAGAATTGAGGAATTGAAGCTACTTGTGGACTCCTTAATAACAAATCATTGAAATAAAAAATAGGCAAAACAAAAAGAAAATGATTTACAAAAGACCATATAGACCTATAATAAAATCAGTAAAGGTATTAAAAAAATTTATTAAAAAAGTTGCCTCTTAATAATGTCAGGAAAACACAGCAAACACATCTAATAAAACAATAAAGCAAATCAATGTCATTTATTGCATTTGGTGCATGCTGTGTAACCCTGAACCAGGCTATTTTGTGTTCCTTATTTCACAATGGCCGGCTATGAGGTTACAGATATCATCATAGAGACGACGTTGTGGGTTCCAGGAGAGCATCTCTGAGCAAGATAGCTGATACACATATTGAGAAGATTACAATATGATATTCAGCAGCCACAGCATTTATTTATTTATTTATTGTTTGTCAGTTATTGTGTACAGAATGCACAGGCTCACACATGCAGACAGCAGCTGTGGTTCTCCACAGCCAATAAAAAGCAAAAGTATAAACTAGGTGAGCTTAGTTCAGCCGGTCGTGGCCTCAGGACAACACCATAGACCAACACCATAGGTCAATGTTATAGGCCAACGCTATAGGCCAACGCCATAGGCCAACACTATAGGCTAACACCATAGGCCAACACTATAGGCCAAAACCATAGGCCAAAACAATAGGCCAAAACCATAGGCCAACGCCATAGGCCAACACCATAGGCCAATACCAGTATGGGTTAGAAAAGAGTGCGATACTCTGTTCCTGTGAGGGATGTTGCACATGGTGCATTACCGCCACCTACTGTCTACATGGTGCATTACCACCACCTACAGTCTAGAATGTAGGGCTAGCGCTTTTTAACAAGGTCAGTCGATCAGTCAGTCAGTCAGTCAGACAGACAGTCAGTCGATTAGTCAGTCAGACAGTCTGACAGACATTTGCTCACATCGGCCGGGCCCGCTACACGCGATCCGAACTTTCAGTTTGAACAATGCACCAACACTATAATCAGGCCCCTTTTGCTCTAGTTCTCTCAGTTTGCCTCGTATTCCCCTAGAACTGACAAAATGGAAATGCAAAGAGGGTTCACGACCTCCAGTGTAATATTACAAATGAAAGACAAGGGCCGGGAAATGCAGCAGTCTGAATTGTGTGCCCTGAGGCATGCTGCCAGGCGCAGAGAGTTCAGCCCATGCAGACAATAATAACAGCGTTAAATGAGGAGGGACATTAAGGGACGTTTACAGCTTGAAGGCTACAGCGAGACGGGGCCACCCATGGCATAATTACTTAGCAACATCAGTGACATGCAGAGAGGGGATCTCTGTAGGTATAAGCTACGTGACTGTTGCAATACACCGGGAAGGGAATACATCCATGTTTTTGGTGGAAAACTAGGTCTAATATTAGGTACATTATCACAGATGCACCTAGTCACCTGTAGACTGTTTGGTTTAATACTCTCTCTGTGAAAATGGTTTTCCGTTTATAGCAAAAAAGCTATTACAGAAGCAGAAACAGCGGCAGGCGATTTTCTCAGACTTCTCGCACAACAATAACAACATATTAGAGAAGCTCTTGGAACAGGGAGACGTTCTGCCCCTGCCTTCCTCCTCTGCGTGATTGAGAGGATTTAATAACATGCAGAGACCAGCAACTTGAAGCATCCCCATGGTACAGTCCAGGGGGCCAGCCGGAGGTGATAGCCTATAGCAGTGTGGTCCTCAACGCGGTGGTCGGGACCCTCCGGAGATGGGGTCTCGACACACAGCGGAGGGGATCACAACAACATTTTAATTTGATAAGAAATAGCAAATTATAGTTATTATTGTTAGTAGTGATACATTACTTTGATGTATTCTGCTACTAGCCTATATTAAAACACTATCAAATAATAGTATAGCTGTTATGCTTCACCAAATATATCCTTGCATTTCACTAATTTAACGTTCTCTGTGGGTGCTGAAAACATAATCCAGCACTTATACACAACCCTGGCACCGTAAAAAAGGAGCACAAACAAAGTCGCGAACGCCGCTCACAACAACAATGCCTCTTGGCTTTGCAATGTGTGGCGGGCGGAGCTTTTGAGGGAGTTTGTTTTGATTTGAGGTCAAAGCTATCAAGCGTTCTGGAAAATGAATGACCCTGCCTTTAACATATAATCACCAAGCTTATTATCACAGAGCTGCTGATCATACAACACTGCGTGAGCCAGGCAATACTGCAAAGGAATTCTCTCCAGTAAAGCTACAGTAGGGTTCAAGCGGGCAACATGAATAGGAAACGCTTGTGTCCCATGGTAGCAATGTGACATGCTACATTACTGTGTCTAAGCTAATGTGGCTAATGTTGAGCTCCTATACAGTTCACTGCACGGCCGTCCCACCCAAGGCTAAAACTGCATGCACCGCACCACAGCATACCCAAACCAAGGTTGTCCGCAGACTCAAACAGCTTTTAAAAGACTATATGGCTCCTAGCTCCACCGATCCCCTCACCGCCCCATCCTACAACCATTCATTCTGCCGACCCGCGCTCCAGTCAACGGTTCACAACCGGGATGAATATAAATGACTTGCCTTGTACACTTACAAGCCTACAAACAGAGCAACAAGCATTACCGTGGCACAACCTATGCAAACACGCGTGCAGGGAAGCTAAGGCGCTCAGTAAACAAGCGGCGCCTTCCGGGGGTCCTCTGCGTGTCACGCCATCGGAGCCCTCAGGGTTCCTCGGGGGGAAACACAAGTGATCTCATCGAGTCGGAGAGGAGCAGGGCGAGTGGCATTCATGTTGTCTGATGAGGTAATCTGCGTGTCATCGTTTTGTTTAACTTGGGGAAGGGTGGCGGGTGAGGGTGGTTGAGAATGGCTGAAGACTCAACGCCCGAGAGAACCTCTCCCCCCCCCCCCCCCCCCCAATCTCCCCGCTCCCTTAGCTTCCTCCTTCGCCCGCGCGACGCTTCCTTGCCATCCATTTTCTGCGTCAATACCCACCCTCCCACATCGATGGCCGCACTCGCACCGATCACTTCTCTAATGAGGCTCTCTCTCCATCAGCCCCGTCAGTCCCGGGGTGAGGAGATGTGTCGTGGCGCAATCTCTCATCTCTTTTCTTCTGCAGCTGAAACTGACACCGGGAGCAAGGCAGATGTTTCATTTCCGCGCTGCACCGCCGAATGCATTTTGCCTGTCGTTATTATCTGGATGCTGTGTTGCTGGGCCCATGGTTACTTGAAGGGGGTGGGTGGGCAGGGAGGATTATTAATATTTTCAGTGCTTGCAGGGGAAGTGTTCCAGTCTTCGACGTGCCCTTCGCGTAGAGTGGCTCGTGGCAAAAAGATTAATGCTGCGTTTCGGTTCTGTCAATCGTCCGGTAATGACAGTGTGCCGAAATCAATCTGCCTGGTCCCTGCTGTCGGGCAGGCTCAGCGAGATGTTGAACGAGAGGCGGGAAGTGGAAACAGGCCTCTTTTGTTGGAGTGAAACCAGGACAGGAGAAAGTGCTGCACCCGTCAAGAGCAGCGCACATGTCAAACAAAAAATCCATACATAAATACAGTAGATATAGTAATAGTTGCCTAGGAACTCCCAGCTATCCATTAGGGTTGCACGATATTGATCAAATGTGATATTGCGATATTGAAATGGAAAGCCAGGGAATTATATAATTTTTTGGGTCGAATCATTGAATGTCAGGAAATTTTCTTTGCAGCATGTTACAATTTTTTATATCCATTCATTAAAATGTCACTGGACGTGTTAATACATTTTGAAAAGTATCGACTACTGATGGCACCGATACGATACTGAGATCGTATATCGGTCCCATACTGACTTAAATAGCTGGATCGCTGTCAGTTGGACAGTTGTAACCGATCCATGGGGCTAATCCAATTAAATTAATTTACACGCATAGGTCTACTGTCAAGCATCAGCCATGTCTAACCTACCCTATCAGCAGCAGGTTTCTAAAATGCATCTAAGTACTAAAATAGAGATTGGCTGTCATTTACTTTGCAATTTAACTTAAAACGTAATTTAGCACTGGAACCGAATCGGTACTCGCAATCGGCCGATGCCCAAAGTGCCGGTATCTGTATCGATATAGGGGCTGAAAAAACTGGATCATGCCATTTCTAGTCTCGACAAAATCTTGAAATTTTTTGTGCGAAAGTTTACATGAGTTTATGTACATTGCATGTACTGTACTGTACATATACAGCATATCATCATATTCTTTTACGGTCTAGACCCTAAAGTCTATACCCACCCAGTAGGAGGCAGGAGGAGCGTATCCAGACCCTGCTCACCACCTCAAGTGCATTGTGGGTCTGGATACAGCATCATCCGTTTATTAGCACTACATCACATAAGAAACTCTGTGCTGAACGTCTGATACATAAGCCTGTGTAAACTCGACACGGGACTCTCAGACCCTCTTGACTTGTCACAAGTATGTGTGCGTAATGTCCCATGTGACGTTGCTGCACTGCTTTATTTACCAATTTAAAATTAAACATATATATTAAGCAGTAACCATAGTCTACACATTTTACAGATTTACAAGACCTGTAAACAGTCATGTCGTTTAGTTTTCCAACAAATTCCTCATTCTAAGTTAAACGTCCGACTTGGTCATTGAGTCACGTATTGACCTTGCTTGTCAGGTAGGGCGAGTATTGACAAAGTTAGCAAGCGCTCTGTCCCAGTTTCTACACAAGTAAAAGGCTGGCCAAGGCTCTGCGAGACTAGGTTACAACCAGGCTAGGGAGTCCGCAGCCCAGTGTGGAAAACTGGCAGCAGAGTAACACAGTGGTGTCTGCAATGGGGAGGGGAGGGTGGTTAAGGGTCCACTATCCCTCTTCAGCCTTTAGTAAAAGCTCTGCAGCTTGAGGCTTTAAAAGGTACGGACATGTGTCTGTTCTGCCCTATCACCGTGTGCGGTGACCCTTGAAGCTCTCAGGCCCTGCAGGCAGCGAGGGAACCAGGGGACGCACACCAGACGCCCGGAGGCGGTGTGCGCCGCTCTGGAGCATGCAGGACAAGAACAGCTGTGAGGGTAAAGCATTAATAGAAAAGTTTTGTAGTGTGACTTGGGAGACTTGGGAGTGTCACGGGAGGGCAATGGAAGGAGCCGGAGAAGATTGGTTTTTGGGGGAATGGTGGTGGGGGGGGGGGGGGGGGTTGGGGGGAGGAGGAGGAGGGCAAGGTGGTTGCACAGTAGACTGGAGATTACTGTCAGAAATGAACAACTCGATCAAGAGACTGCTTTTTGTTCAGGCGATTTAAAATGGCTTCTTCTTTTTAGAGTATTTGTTTTTATGACTATTAAGAGACCACATAGCACCCAGCAGTATGAGGAGGATGTTATATGCTGTGCGTGTAATAATGTGGCAGGTCTATTGCAGGAAACACAGTTTTATAATTCTGTAAAACAAAAATGGGTGTAACCAAATAATGAGCTGGTGTGACTAACAGGGAAGGTTGGTATCGCCAGTGCTACCAGTGCTACCAGTGGGAATAGTTAGTCTGGAAAACAAATCCTTATTATTAGTATTTGTTTAATGGCAAGGTGTGTAAGGTTTTGTATCGCAATGCATTTGTTGTCTGGTCATGTGTCTCAAATTGACTCCAGCACAGCAAAGTGTAAAAGCTATATTAACAAAATGAGAAAGTGTAGAAAATGAGGAATTGTCCCATTAGAAATAAAACATTCTTTGATTAATCTTTGTTAAGGACACCTGCAGAGTTGAGCTAAACTATCAAGTCCATCACCTAAAAACAAGGGACGCAACCACAGTAAAGCATGAATTTGAATGGCATACATTTAACACCAGGATGGTGGTTCTTTCATAGTTCAATTTTCAAGGACGATACTGCACTCCCACAGCAAAATCAGATCAATACTTGACTCAGCTAGGCCGACACTGCAGATCTGAGCCCTAAAGCACATTCACTAAATGTACATTGTGACAAACATATTCTGCCCGTTGTTTTTCTACAGCCAATTGTCAGGTGAACTGCCCACCCTTATTCTAAGTTGCTACCTTCTAGAATCACAATAAATCAAATTATCCCATTTTCAATTTGATGACTGGAAACAAAATATAATATCTTACAGCTACATGAGTTCTCACACATCATAATCATGCCAATGTTGGGCAAGTTACTCAGGAATTGTAATAAGTTACTATTTACTTATTACTCCTTCAAAAAGTAATATTACTTTACTTATTACTGGGTAATAAAAGTAATTAGTTACCTTATTAGTTACATTACTATATTACTTTCACAAATATACCCTGCCTCACCCCTTCCGAAAAATGACAACCATTTTATAATTGAATCCTCTTTATTGGACCAATAATGAACCTTAGGAGTCAACAATCAGCCAAAGTGAAAACATTGCAGCCTCTCAAACCAGATGATTGACAGGTTGGTTCAATTAGCCTACCCTAAGTTTGCTAGGATCACAAATCTCGTTCTTGTAACGCAGTAATGCAGAATTACTTGGATTAGTAATTGTAATATTATTACTGTTTTGGAAAAAGTTATTAGTTACACTACCAGTTACTGGAAACATTTATAATATTACAGTACTGCCCAACACTGATCATGTCATATCACTCCATTCACTGTCATCCAAGGATGAGAAGGATATTAAAATGTATGGTCAGACACATTCAGAACTGGAATCACAATGAAGGGCTTTCTCACGCGAGCTCAAATCAAAACAGTAACGCTCCGTGGTCCTCAGCGGCACCGACTCACACATCGATATGCACTGTGAAGCAAAGCTTAGTGCTACTTAGTGATACTTTTAATGTTAAAAATGCCTGTCTGGCTGGTATGCACTGAATTAGCACGCATCTTAGCTAGTTCTCATCTTTATTGTGCTATAAGACTTAAACACTGGTGCAGGAGGAATAAGATCTCAGAGAGACATGCAATTGTAGCCTAAAGGCTTAATTGATGTTTTGAAACTCCTGTCCAATGTCTGTCTTCTGAAACATCCAATATACTGTATAGTCACAACTAATTTACAGTTATTACCTCCAACTGTGCTGTCAGCTATCAGTTTGAATGTATGATGCAGATATGCAAATAGCCTGGTAGCAGACTCAATAGGGTAGACACGCTCCATTGGGGAAAGCTTGCGGTCGTTGCCTTCTAATGGGCGTAAACCTCTGGTTACCTTTTTAAACTATTAACCAGCCTTAAACCAATCGGCACAGTATTGCTGCATCTAGTCTGTATCACCGCCGCTATTGCAGGAAGAACAATCTGACAAACGCCTCACTTCACCTTCATGGTGCTTTTTGTCAAATTCCTCACAGTCCGCTAGCTTGCCGTTCTGTGTGTGCTGAAAAAGATAATCTGGTGTTCCTACACGGTCCTGACTCAAACAATGTGGTGCAGACCGCACCGCACATCATTAATCCCAGCCGTGGCAATGCATTTCCAATGTGTGAGGGGCGGAGCTTCTGAGGGAGCACCCTATGGCACTGAAGGGGGCGGGTCTTCTGTGGGGGCACCCTATGGCACTGAAGGGGGCGGGGCTTCTGAGGGAGCACCCTATGGCACTGAAGGGGACGGGGCTTCTGAGAGGGCACCCTATGGCACTGAAGGGGGCGGGGCTTCTGAGGGGGCACCCTATGGCACTGACGGGAGAGGTGTTTCAGACGTGCATGAATGTTTACATTCTGAGTGGGACTGTGTGTGTTTGTCCAACACATTTACACTGAAAATGCCCAGTTTCCAATCCATCATGTGAGTATTATGTAACACATATGAACACACACACACACACACACACACAGAAGAGTAGGCTCTCTAGAAGGCTCTCCAGACTCCAACACCTCCTCTATCTTTATATTTGTCTTTCTCACCATTCTCCCCTCCTCCCCACCCCCACGTGCACACACACGCACACACACACACACACACTCTCTCACACAGAGATATTGGTGTGCACAAGATGTCCTGCTGCTCTATGTGGCTACAACCCATAATCATGCAGACAGACAGACAGGCAGACAGACAGACAGCAATAGACAGACACGCAGACAGACAGACGATATTCGTTTGCGCTATACAACCCGGTGGTCATGAAGCCTCTTGCTAGGTCTTGTGTTTTGCCTCTTGTCTCAAGCCTCCTTGTTGCCACAGTTGATATTTATTGTTACTTATGACCTGTTATCTGCCTCTCGTGTACCGTACCGGATTGCCCCTCTGGACGCGTACGCTCGATTTTCTATTGACTCTTTTTGGATGGTATTGTGTTTTAGTTTTTTGGGAAGGAATAAAGCCTTCACATGAATCCCTCCATGTCAGTCTATTGTGTCCGTGGCCCAGTGGAAGGTTGACCGCCCTTCACCCCGGTGGCCTGGGTTCGACACCAAAAGACAAAGGTTTCCACAAAATAAACCTCAGAAAAACATGAAATAACGAAGCACAAATGCTTGTGGTGTTTGACGCATAACGTGCACGCATTATGACGCACAACGGGTGCACATATTCCATCCGTCCATCCATCTTCCGCTTATCCATAGTCGGGTCGCGGGGACAGTAGCTGCAGCATTCACATATTATGCCGCACAAACGAATCATCAGTTATAACCGATGCATGTGGTGCTGCTGAGTGACACCTCCGCTCGAACGCTGGCAAGCCCCCGTCATGACAGACAGGTGACAGGATGTCGCTTGTTTCCACGTGAACTGTGAGCCTGTGCAGCCCTTTGAGACTGTATTGATTAAATAAACTTGACCTGATGCAGCTCCAAGGTCAAAAACTACCATTTGCTCCCTGACAGCCCTGTGTATGTGACAGGTTAATCAGCCTCTTCTGTCCATCAGCACTACGTTACCTAGGAGACCATCTCTAGTCTCATCCTCTTCCCTTCATCAGCACTACGTCACATAAGAGGCCGTCTCTAGTCTCAGCCTCTTCCCTTCATCAGCACTACGTCACATAAGAGACTGTCTCTAGTCTCAGCCTCTTCAT
>JAODUE010077570.1:0-2500 GCA_027564755.1 Amblyopsis hoosieri
CCCCCCCCCCCCCCCCCCCCCCCCCCCCCCCCCCCCCCCCCCCCCCCCCCCCCCCCCCCCCCCCCCCCCCCAAACGAGGTGCAAAAGAGATTTTAGTGCAGCATATATACTTTAAATATGACAGTTATATCATCATTAACAGGCTGTGGCAATGGCAAAGTGTGTGTGTTAACATACAGCAATTTATTGGAATACCGCAGGGGGAGAAAATACACTTGCTATACATAGAGGCTGTGGTAAATACATTATAGCAGTGCATTAAAATCCATTGAAGCACGACGCCCCCAAAAGATGAGGTCCAGAGCCTTACCCACCCAGCTGTGAACCACTTAAAAGCAACACGAAACATAAAATAAAACATTACCATATAAAAATAAAATATATATATTATATTGATACATTAATTTATAAGACAATACAAAACTTTAATCTGAAGTTTATCTCTACATAGACAAAATATCACAGTTGCTAATCTGTAATCAGATGTGGGATGGGGGTATTGTTGAAACACATAAGACTGGTTGAACACAATCCACCAGTCAACCGGAGAGCAAAGTATGTCACTTGATGAAGTACACACACACCGCTCTGTGTGTGTGTGTACTCCCCAAATACTGGACCAAAGTTGAGCTGAATATCTAGTATCGTACACCTGGCCTTCTTATTCATGGTGGATATATATTGGCTCTGTGCTGTGCTCTTCCGGATACATCCGGACACGCATGCACCGACATAGCAATGCAGTCGGGCTGAATTAGTTCTACAGCTAGCTGCCCCAGCTGACATGGACGTCACAGCTAACGAACACCGCTCGTTTCCATGACCACAGCAGCTGAAGTGGTAGATGAGCTCAGTCTGTTAGTCATCATTAACAGGCAGATAGCTATACAGTAGGATGCAGGTGTGTAGGACCTGCCACTGTATGTTCTGCTCAGTGGGTTAGTGGCAGCAGAATGTGAGACAGGGCTCAGTGAGAAGATATTGAAGATAGTGTCACAGCTGAGCACAGAGGAGATAGTGGGTGAAGCAGCTGGAAAGAGAACGTCAAGGAGCTGGGTTAGGCCCGTAGTCCATTTATTTCAACGTAACTGCTTTGATTACATTTGATGTATGTGTCATTTAGGCTGCATCCTCATTTCACCATTTCACAATTCATCCCCCTACATGCATACTCTGTGGGTGTGTGTGGGTCGAGCCCGGGAGAAGTGTGATTGGCATTGTGGGATCAGAAGGGGTGTGTGTGTGTGTGTGTGTGTGTTGGGTAGCAGGTGAAGTGACTACATTACCTGCATCCACATCATTAGGCCAGCCACTGGACTGGGAGCTGCTGCCTGCTGCTGGCGAGCGGCTGGAATAGAAGACATCGTCCACCGGGCTCTCCATCTCACTGTCGTCAATGGACTTGCGTTTGTTGGAGCTGGAGGGGAAGAGGAGTGAAGGGAAGGAATTCACTGCTTTGACATGGAGCCTCCATGGTTTCATTCTAGCTATAAAGCTATATTTTAGGAGGAAAATGTCTGGGTACAATATTACAGGCCCTATAGTAGAGCCTACAGTATTGTAGTATGTAACAATGCTTGAGGATTGTGGCGCGTAAACGTCATGAAGTCTTACTAATTACATGTGTTCACAGTCTTATTCTAACGAAGGCACAACAAACTGAGACGCTCTTGACTTGAGCAATTCTCTTTTAAATAGTCAAACACCATAAGTGTGCTTTGTGTCACAAAGCAAACCGGATAAAACAATTATTTGAATTTCGCCGTTGACGACAGAACATATCTTTTCCAATAATTTCCAATCCCATAATGCGGAAGTGACTTATTATGATGTCTGGAGCTACTCTAGGTTAACACTAGTTAAGGCCACCATGCCACCAAGGGACCATGACACAATCTGTGAACAAGTTGTGTCTTCCCCATACACACACAGTGATAGAATAGGCCTTCTTTATTTTCAACAACACTGGTCACCAGCTCACAGGGGCCTTGGCCTTTCTAGTTTAAAGCATTGAGCCACCAACAAAACCTCTAAAAGAATTTTAATAACTACTAAGAACTCCATGTCTCAATTAGACTCTCCTGGTTAAACACAAAGATGGGGATGCTGTTTTTACGGTTTATAAACAGTCTATTAAACATGATATATAATATCGAATTGATGATTATATAGGTTTTATTGAAGGCTTATTTAGGTCTTTATAAGTGACATATTGAGAGCAGACTTCCCACTAACAAACATGCACACTACCCCCTTATCTTGGAGCTGGCTGTCTGGAAGAGCGCTATGAATACTAACCGCTCATTGCCAGGAGTGTCTGGGCAAGAAGAATGACCAATTACAAATCAAAATGTCAAGCCATTCCTTTATGTTTCACAGGGTTTAGCCAGGGGGGGCCGGGGGTGACAGCATACAGCCACAACGTATTCAACCTGGCGTATCAGTACCGGCCTAAACCAACACCCCCCCCCCCCCCCCCAATCACAATGGCTGCACAGTG
>JAODUE010077570.1:10000-15004 GCA_027564755.1 Amblyopsis hoosieri
AGTATATCCACATTACTGTATATCCATCTTGTTTTGCTTTGTAATTCTTTCTTTTACCACACTGTTGCTCTCTCACTCTCTGGGACCATCATGCACCTGCCATCCAGTTTGACACCCTCCCAGCCAAAATACCCAAAATACTGCATTTCCCCCTGAGCAGATTAATGCACACACATCAGATATTTTTAGCCGAATTTACACACAGCAGCTGTCTACATGTGTCATTATTCCACATACGGTGTGTGTGTGTGTGTGTGTGTGTGTGTGTGTGTGTGTGTGTGTCAGATGGCTGATAATGGCAGAATGTGAAGGGTTTAAAGATGAATGTAAACTAGCATTCTACTGTAAACCTCCATTACAGTAGTGCCCAGCACTTTCACATGGAAGCGGTGGAGCATTTAAATCATCTGCTACCGTGGGACTACTTGCAACCACAGCTGGGAACTAATTCCACAGACAGTGGTGAGTAAATCAGACCAGACACAAACACAAGATACATAATCCCTTATAAAGGATTCACAACCTCGCAGAAGGAAAACCTCTGTGCAGTAAATGCGACTGGTAGACTTTTACCACTATATTAACATTTTAGTATGTCAAGTATCTCTCATTTGGCTTCCCTCCTGTCATGTAAGGATGACAGCGTCAGGTGACTGTTAGGGGTCTCTTCCTACGCTGGCCCTGAAGAGACAGATACCCCGCCTTTCAACCCTAGCCTCTCTCTCTCTCTCTCTTTCTCTGTGTGTGTGTGTCTATATGGGTCGTGGTGTTTAGGAGTGCTCTCTCTTTATGTGTCTGTCTTTATGTATTTCTCTCTCTCTCTCTCTCTCTCTCTCTCTCTCTCTCTCTCTCTCTCTCTCTCTCTCTCTGTGTCTATATGGGTCGTGGTGTTTAGGCATGCTGGGCCAGACCCTGTCATCGTTGGAGGAGCATGCAGGCTGCGGCAACAGGCTCTGGGTGTAATGTGGGAGCCCAGCTGTGGTGGTGTGTCTGTATATCCCGGCCTGACACGACAGGGGAGGCGAGATCCAAACAGAGCACGAGCACACACACACGCACGCACGCACGCACGCACGCACGCATTTACATTTCCAGCCTGTGTGTGCTTGCATGCCTGTTCAGAGGTCAGAGGTCGTATTGTATGCAGTGACGGACGACAATGTGGATGATCTCTAGAACAATATTGCTAGGTTCCATTGAAACCTGTACATACAATACAGATACGTACACACTAGTGTATACAGTGGAGTAACAAGCCCCATGGGGCATGTATAGTAGAAATTATGCTACAGGTTTCCTACATGTGTTATTTAAGTACAATGCACACACAAGTATTTGTGTGTGCATTGCATTTCATCAATATAGTGTTTGTGCTTAAGCCAGACCCATCAACCTTTGGATACACACATAAACTCTCTGATTGAGTTTCGTAAAGAGATTTATGTTGCTAAACATTCTGACCTTTTTTTCTAATCTTTAAATGCGCTCAAAATGTTCCAAGCCCTCCTAAACCCCCGGCTATCCCATACAGATGTTCACTCAGCTCTTTTATTGGACTTCATTTAAAACCTCATTTTTACTTATCGTACTCCTCCATCTTCTTCACAGCCATCCCACCCTGCTATTTCTTGTTTTTTTAGTTTTTTTTTTTAGATTGTTTGAATTCATGGTTAACCCATAGTTTGGACTACAGTATTTTCAGACAGGCATTCTTATCAGAGCATTCTGCATACTATTAAGGCGTAGTGTGTACTACTAATGCGGTACTGTATGTACCGGAAGTACATTAAGGAATTCATGTGGAACTGTGATAGACTCAAAGCCCACTCCAGGCTTTGGGTTAAGGGAGGGTGATACAGTGGTGATGAGTTCAAGCACAATCACAAGTATTTCATGGAAATGCATCATTTTGAATGCAGCTGAGAGCAGCAACATAATAACAGGGGTTGGGAGCAATGTGGCAGCTATAGGCAGATTCAACCCCACAACATGGTGGTTACTTGGTATGCATCGGAGGTTGCCGAGCCACCAGGACACCCTGAACATCCACTTCAGCCACAATAGCATTGACTATGCAGGCTATACACCCTAAAACAAACACACTACATCTATTTACCCAGTTGGATATTCACTTTTTTTTGGGAGCTATTCTGTTTTATTCAGATGTACTTGCATTTAATTATAAGGTAGCGTTTCCATTCCTTGCTCAAGGAGACTTTAAGAGAAACAGAGCAATTCATGGACACGCATCGGTTTGGTAAATGGGTTTGTTTTAGGACATGGTGTTTCTTAGGAATGTCCCTCCATATACTGTATCCATTTAAAATCGGTGGACCTATAAGTGTTTTGTGTATGTCTGTTACAGTACGACCCTAGACACCAAAATGTTCCACTTTAATCTTTAGCTACAAACTCTGATTTGTTTATTTTTTAATTTTTTGCTTATTTTAAGCCACGCGTTTATTGGTTAGAAATCATTCACCCTCATCCGTTCAAATACAACATAACGTGAACCATCCACCCAATTCTGTACATCAATGTTTTGTTTGGCACTTGGTAAAAATGGGAATAGTACATTTCAGCGTAGTCGAGTTTGGGTATTGGGTGTGTAACTCGATATGACAGCACGGCGCGGGGCGATGTGATTAATTGTGAAATGTGTTTCTGTGCTGCTGGTACCGAAGTGTGAAGGCGTGGGCGTGCGCGACTATAAATACGTTAGTCCGTGCACGCATGGACGCAACGGCGGGTAGCAGATTGTGCGTACCTCTGTGATCTTGTATATAGGCTGTGTGAAGATTTTTTTTAAATAAATAGTGGGTAGCACATGTCGGGGTACAGTCAGAGATAAGCATGTGAGCTCTGCATCTGTGACAGACAGGCTGAGCACAGCAGCGTGGGAGGCAGATACCGCACCATATCCATACATGTGAGCATGTGTGTGCCTTTAATAAGGATGCTACGTGGGAGTACGTGCTTATATGAAAGCTAAATAAATTAAGAGATTACAGCGTTCGCGCACTGCATGTACACGATGAAATACATACGAGGCCATAGTGTGTGTGTGTGTGTGTGTGTGTGTGTGTGTGTGTGTGTGTGTGTGCGCGCGTCGCGGCGGACTGGCCGAGCAGCGTGCCAGCGAGGAGCAGGTGTGGGGGAGTCTGCCCTGTGTTGCCCATTGCCCATCTGTATGCCCGTCTGTGTGCCGCCTGTGCCCTACCCGTGCCAAAGCCACACAGCTCAGGGAGCCAGGGGGCACGAATGGGGGGGGGGGGGGCTGTGAGGGGCCTGAAGGGAATCAACCATCGGGGGGAGGAAGGGGGGGCAGAAGGTGGAAGGGTAAAGGGGTTTGAGGGTGGGAGGGTATTTCGGGGCAGGGGGAGGGGCTGGCTGGCTGCCCATAACACCCCCACCTCTCACTCTGCTTCTGTGGGCAGAGGATGGGAGGATGGAGAGAAGAAGAAGAGGCCACCCTGCCTAACTGACCATGTGGTGGTACAGCATGGCAGGGGGGTAAGGTGTGCTTTTTGCTCTACTTTAATAAAAAGGGGTGGGAACATTTGGTGGAATTACCTATTAAAGGCAGGGTCAGTCATTCTTGCTAACTTCCAGCTCAAATCAAAACAGTATCGCTCTGCCGCCTCACACGTCGAAATGCATTGTGAAGCAAAGCGTAGTGCTATGACTATGTTGATACGAGCGGTGTTCGCCCCTTTGTTTATGTTCCTATTTACGGACCAGGGCTGTGTAGAAGTATCTGATTATTTTTTCAGCACGCACAGAGAACAGTAAGACAGCTAAATGCGAGGAGATATTTCTTGAATTTGACTAAATGTTTATTAGCTTACATTTAACTTGCAATATCTGACTATACCTTTAAGAGTGTTGTAAATATGCGAGAATGGAATTTAGGCAGTACTGAGATGCCCCCAGTGCCCTTGTCATGATATTTAAAAAAAGCCTTTGTCAAAATGGTACAGTGTTTCAGCAGGAGAGGTGTAATACGTCCAGTTGGCCAGCAGAGGTCACTTGCTGGCAGCAGTGCAATACAAATTAACACACGCAAAAGACATTTTCCTTACGCTAGAGATGAATGAAGGGAATTTGTAGCCTGGACTGGCACTGTTGAAAAGAGAAGGAAGATACGGGAGAGAGAGTGGTGGAATTTAACATTCTGGTAGCTCATCATATAATTCGTACAGGTCATTCATAAAGTTGCACACAATTAAAATAAATATACAGCATATATATATATATATATATATATGTATAGTACAAAAAGAGTGTTTGTTTACAGCGTAGACGAAGGGTTTCAGGTGTACTTGACACATGACCTAAATTCTCCTCCTCCAGTAGTGAGAGGTTACGGTATCCATGCCTTCTTCTTGAAACATGCTAAACAGAAAGCACACGGTGGCCACAGCTGGCCTGACAACACCGCCGTGTAAACACATGACGTCTCAGAAAACAATCAAACCCTCTCTAAACACTCCCCACGCACAGCCCGTCTCAACCGCACTGATGATTGTGTATATTATGTTACACGCAAACAGAACTAGAGGGTAAAATGTATAGCAGTTGTGGTGCGTGTGTGTGCGTGTGTGCGTGCGTGTGTGTCCGGTGGGAAGGGGGGGGTTGTAGTCATGGCTCTGGTGAAAGACAAGAGCCAGTCTGTGGCATTATGTGGCTTCCCATGTGCGTGTGTGTGTGTGGGGAAGGG
This sequence comes from Amblyopsis hoosieri, assembly GCA_027564755.1. Classification (NCBI taxonomy): domain Eukaryota; kingdom Metazoa; phylum Chordata; class Actinopteri; order Percopsiformes; family Amblyopsidae; genus Amblyopsis; species Amblyopsis hoosieri. The sequence goes on from JAODUE010077570.1 coordinate 14,721, forward strand.
GGGATTGTGAAAAGATTTTGGGGGACGGGAGGGGCGTGGGGGGAGGGGTCATGTGATGCCAGCCGATGCCAGGGAAGAGGGGTGGGGGTGGACAGATAGGGGTGGGGAGGTGGCAGGGAGAGGAAAGGGAAAGAGAGACAGAATAGTGGATGAGGGAGCAGAAAGCAAAGGGGGGGGGGGGGGGGCTTTTTAGAGCGTTGGGAACAAAGGCCCGCCCCCAAAAAAACCAGAACAGGCTGAAAAAAAATATCAAAAAACTAGACAGAAAAAAAAACAAAATGCCA
>JAODUE010077581.1:0-37051 GCA_027564755.1 Amblyopsis hoosieri
ATATATTGTATTGTTTTTACTCATTTTGTATTGTTTTTAATGACGTTGTAGTGTGAAGCACTTTGTGTTACATGAATCTGTATGAAAAGTGCTACATAAATAAAGATTGATTGATTGATTGATTGACTGTGCATGTAAATCAAAATACCGCTCTTGTCAAGTAGGCGGCTTTTGATGCAGTTAGTCAGCACTGTGTCCCAGACTTTATGCAAGTAAAGGCTAGTTATGCGGGACTAAGCCTTTGATAACTCATCGCGCTTGTCAATCAAACATAGCTTCCACTGTCAAACAGCTGATTCAGCAACATTGTCGGCCCAACAAAACACACAGTGTTACCTGGCTTTAGCGATGTCAACCTTTTTGTACTATGATTTTTGATTTTGTGTGTCTGCATTGTACTGACAAGAGTTCACGTAAACAATTGTGAGCGACCTTGTTTTAACATTGTTGTAGTCTTTATCAGTTGTGGATCCAACTGTATTGTCCATCCAGAGATCTCTCTTGTACTGTCGTTGTTCTTGTATTGTTTTTCATATCGGTTCTGCCTATCGGCTCCAAATTCACTCTCTTCACACAACACAACCCCAGCCTAAACATTGCCGATCTTCCCATTCCACGGTCAGCAACTGTGAAATGCCTTGGCGTGACTTTTGATAACTCGTTTTAATCCCACATCAAAACCATCACCCGGGCAGCCTTCTTCCACCTCTGAAACATATCCAGATTTCATCCCTTACTTTCTTACTTACTTTCCGCCTGGATTATCGCAACTCTTTTTTCTCTAGTATGCCCATCAAACTCATCAATCGACTCCAATTTGTTCACAGCTCTGCTGCTAGAATCCTCACAAACACAAGGTCAACAGATCACATCACTCCAATTCGGATTCAACTTCATTGGCTTCTGGTAGAAAATATTATTAACTTTAACTTTCTCACACACAAGACCCTCCACAACCTGGCTCCCTCCTACCTCTCTGACCTTCTCCTGGCATATACTCCCTCCTGATCTCGCCACTCCTTCTCTACAGGTATTTTCGTCACCCCCAATTCCACCTCTCTACCATGGGGCTCATGCCTTCAGCAGCTCTGCAATACCCTTCCCCTGCCCATACGACATGCTACCACAGTAACCTCATTTGCTAAACTCCCCAAAACCCATCTCTATGAATTTGACTATAACATTTACCCATGTGTTCCACTCTCAACTCCTCTCCCAACAATCATCGATTATTTCATTATTTTGTTTATATTTTCCAAATAAATATATTTTAATTGTGCCTTTTAATTGTTTCTGTGGCTTGTCTTAGTCAAGCACACCCAGTATTTATGTGTACGATTTATGTGTATGTTAGTATATTTATGTGTGTGTATATACAGTATATACACCGTTTGTATGTTTATGTGTGTGTATGTGTGTGTATGTATGTGTGTGTGTGTATATATATATATATATATATATATAATTTCTTAATCTGTTTTTGTCTTTATTTGTCTGTATTCATTGTAAAATGTCCTTGAGTGTTTTGAAAGACACCTAGAATAAAATGTATTATTATTTTCCTCATCAAGGGTTAAGGACAGTGTAATTTGTGTAATTTGTTTTATTTAATTATTTCATTCTTTGAGTGAATTTTATTTTTCTTCTCATCTTGCTTATATATATTTTCCCCCTATTTCTTGCTGATTGTACATTGTGTTCTTCTCAAGGACAGTAATAATGACTTTGTTTATCATAAATTCCATGCTTTTAAGGCTTTATGGTTGTATTTTGGTTTTCCCTTTCAGCCAAGCCCTGATTTAAATAACTATGTGTTGTTATGGATAACTATTTAGTAAGAGGGCTCCCTCCTCTATCAGGGAGTGACATAGCTGATTGCACTATTTTACAGAAACAGGGTAGGTACCTGACTTCCCCTACACACCACTAAAGGCATTTCACAACTCCTGAAAGGTCACTTTGAGCAGATTATTTATTTTTGAACAGCACTATAGACTACCTTACAGTAATTTCTAATGCTAATCATCAGAATGTCTTTTGTGGGTATTGTCTTGTACCTTTATTGATTCCAGGTGTTCCTAATAATAATTAATTTAACGTCTCCTAGGTAAACAGATGTTGTGGAGTTTATTGTTTTTTTCATTCATGCGAGAAGTCACATTGTGTATATATAATATTAGTTTTTTTATACTAAATGCTTTGGCTAGAACACAAAACTGTAGATTGGTAAAACAGAAGATACTGTAGTACATTTTTTTTTAAATAAATGTCAAAGTCATGGCAGCCATGTGGTAGGCCAGTCAATCTGAGAATAAAGGTTTGACATTTAAAAGGCTGTGTTTATCCTGGACAAGCAGATTTAAAAAATGACTCATATCTTTTCACCTCAGTTCTATAAAAATGTGAACACCCTGGTCATCAAATGACATGGTGAGGTGTTTGTTTGGGTGGGTGATTTGCTAGCATCAACTGTGTATATTGCATTTAAGTTAAGTTTCAGACGCGAAGTACTCCGGTGATAAGAAAATACAACCTTGCATAATAACGCGTTAATTTGCCCATTCCTACTTTAAAATGTATAGTAGTTAATTAAAGCACAACACATTCCTTGTCTTTTCGGGGGAAAGGGAAAAAGGGGGCGTTTCTTTCCCCCATTCCCTCGGCAGGTCCACATTTTGGCCTGTGGGCCATGGGTCACTACAAATCCGTAGCACTACGCTTTGCTTCACAATGCATTTCACAATGCATTTCTATGTGTGAGCGGACCAGAGGACCACCACGCGATACTGTTTTGATTTGAGCTTGAAGTTAGCAAGAATGACTGACCCTGCCTTTAAAGATAATGTTAGCTGCATACTGCAAGCTAATTGTAAGCTAATACACTTTATGCCAAATTAATACAATTTCTCCTTGCATTCCGCTAGCTATCCGTTCTCTGTGTGTGTTTAAAAAAGAATCTGGTACTTCTACACAACCCTGGCTCCGTGAATAGGAACATAAACAAAGTGGCGAACACCGCTCACAGCAACAAATCATAATGTGTTTCAATGTGTGGGGTGGCGCTACAGAGGAATATTGTTTTGATTTGAGCTTGAAACCATAACCAATTGTAATTTTGTTTATGGAATCCAAACCATCCCCACCAAAGTACAGGCAATGCATTTTTTAATGTATGGTCAGGTACATTGTGTGTATATGTGGTGTATTAAAATATTTACTCAGTAGTGAAGTGTGTGTGTGTGTGTGCGTGTGTGTGTGTGTGTGTCTTTGTTTAGGCCTAATATTTTTTTTTCCAATAAAATATGCATCGCCTGTGTATTTTTATCAGAAAGAAAATAAAAAAGATTGTCTACAAGATTATATGTTTACTCTTTGAAAATCTCCCAAAAGATTCCATTACAGATCCTTTCAATATAAAATGTTCACCCACCATTCATGTTATTTTCTACTGCTGATGTGTAAAAGAGACAGAGCACTAATACTCTCATTACCTACTGTACACTCTCACTTCACTCAAGTGCTGTGACTAACAATCCTCATGTAGCAGTCAGACACCCTCCACCACAGACATGTACTGTACCAGTCAGACACCCTCCACCACAGACAAGTGCTGATAAATAGAAAATAGGGTTGGGTGGAAAATAGAAATGAGGAAATCTTATTTTAGCCCAAAACTGATAACATAAGCATTGACCGTTTCAAACATTATGAGTGACTAATACATGTTTGTTTTTAGTATAATTTGTGTGATACTGGTATATTGAGTTTCCTGGGTGATTCTTGTCACCTGAATATAAATATTTGATTCACGCAGCTGATGCATGTAAAGCATAGAAGAAGAAGGGTTGTCACTGAAATAATCATGTTAGATAATATAGTGTACCGGCCTTTACTTTACACCTCAGTTAACCAAACAGATGACCACAAAGTGTCAACAAACAAAGTGTCAACAAACTAACAGTTGATAAAATGGGCAGCAGAGTCCTTCCTGGGACTGATCTTTATTAAGAACTTGACTACCAATATCAGACATGAGGAAAACCATGTTAGAACGTCTGCCATTATATAAACCCTAGCCCAAAATAATGGGTGTGAATAATAATAACTCAATTATTATTATGAGTTCTTTCTGCTATCTCATATTGGGTTAATTTATGTTCTCATCTCCATGTGATTTACAACTGAGAGATACTGATAGATTATATAAAGTGAAGCAAATAGTAGAGGCAGGGTTTGGTTTTACCAAGTTAATATGACTATGGATGCATCTCTAGACACCAGGGATATACAGATATTTAATTTATATCGGAATTTTTTCAAAGGTTTATATTGATATAGTTATATTATGCGTTTATTCATAACTTTTTCGATCTGTTCGTCTCTCCCTCCATGCCTGCACTTGGTCTGAGGAGAAGAGTCAGGAGAGAGTGATTTAGTGCGTTAAGAGTGTCAAAGGGGCGGAGACACCTAACCTGACGTGCCAGAGGAATTGTTGTCACAAGTCCATCGGGTACATTGAAACTGTTTGTGAATGGCTGTACTTTCAAAAAAATACTTGACCGTTGATTGGATGAACCCTCTGGTCGTTTTCGCTGTCGGCACCATCGGCACACCTAAACCACACCCGTATAGCTATAAACACGACGCTGATTGGAAAACCACGGCCGTACAGCTATAAACACAACGCTGATTAGAAAGTCCAGTTGCTACTCGGACACATTCAAAATGATTCCGAGGCATTCCAGACTAATTCTCTCTCACGGCAAAACTAAACTGAAGCTTGTGAGATCAGGATGGTCTCGCGAGGCTAGGAGACACCAGAGAAAGCACACATATGTTGGCCAACTAACTCCGCTCGCACAAGTTGGCACGGAGTGAGCATTTGAAGTGCACCTATTTTCAGAGTAGTCAATGAGAGAGCAGATACTCAATTCACAGATACTCAAGTCACATGCTCAATTTCTGTTTCTGACAAACAGATACAGGTAGCCTGCTAGTATTTACAAGGTACCGGTGATCAAAAACAAATAAATAAAATAAAATTGAGTAAACTGTTATTATAGCTGCAATATTCACAACGTCTCTGCTATAGATTTAAACACGTAAAACTACAATTAATGTTGCAAAAAATTAATGTTGCATTGCAGTCACATTTATGTCGGGTTTCCTGTTTTTTCTCTTCGCCTGAAGATTTAGCCCATTTTATTGAAAACACCGATATAGTTTATCGGTATATATTCAACATAAATATATCGGGATATGATTTTTGGTCCATGTTGCCGAGCCCTAGTTTAATGACAAATTATGATAGCAGGTGGTCAAAAACATTTATATATATATATACACACCGGTATATATAAAAATATATATATTAATTCAGCATTCAAGTTGGTTTCTGATTCCACAATTCAAGCACTGTGCATTGTCTTGTGTTAGCCAAGGTGAATGGCATACTGAGACCTCAATATGAATTATTATTATGAGTATTTCGTATTCTATGTTAGTTATCATAACATGATTAGGTTTGTAGCTTGGGGGGGGGGGGGGTCAAGTTTTCCAGACATTAGTGTGCAATGCACAAAATATTGGGCTGATGAGAGTACTACATGAAGTCAATGTGAATAGTGACTGCAGGCTTTTTCCATTTAATATAGGAAGGGTGCAAATAAGCACAGTGTTTCACAGTTCCAATTCCTTGTTCAGGGATGAACTTCAGCTGAACCTGAGAGTGTGGGTGTTTGTCTGAATGTGTCTGAAGGGGCTACATATATATACAGTAACAGGTTGAAATGAATTGCTTTTGAATGCATGTGTGAATGTGTGTGAATTCCTGTGGAAATTGCTCCTATTGCTCTACTCTTCTAAATGGTTTGCTCAAGCAGTATTCTAAGGTGCTTTGAGATATCAAAAGGTGTCACAGGTTGGCACAGCTTTACAATGTAAGAAGGTGTGTGAAATGGAAGGGATTCCATTAACTGGAAAATAAGAGAAAAAAAGTTGGTGAACACTACATTTCACTCAAGTCACATTTTCAGTGGCTTTTTCTTTTTGGCGTTACAGACTGCCCCTGTATATTGTAGCCTACCTCTCATCTCAGAAGTTACACAAATAAATGTATCTCAACTGAAAGTGTCTTTTAGCTCTAGTGAATTTAGTGAAATTAAATATATATATATATAAACAAAACAGTCCAGCCGTATGAGCTCAGTTTCATGTTGTTAATGTTTGCAAAGGACTAATAACTTATGTGATTCATGTTTGCAAAGGGCTAATAACATGCACGTTATTCAGCAATCCTCTAAAATGTTCTATTTCTGACACCTTATTGTACATCGTGTGTTTTTATTTATTTTATGGACAATACAATAGTATAGTCTCCTTTGTTACCTCTCACCTTTATCTATCCTTAATGGGGTTTCAGGATGAATGCAGACATTATAGAGGCATATTTGACCAATCAGATTGATTAGATGTGAAGAGTCGGGAGTTAGCATGTGAAAACAAGTTAGCACATGCTAACTAGTATATTATAAGTTGCTACAAAGAAAATAAAATGCAGGCTGATTTTAATAAATTATTTACTAGGGTGTTTGCAGGAGTTTTAGTGCAGGCAAACTAGCAAGCAAGCTGATATGTACTAAGCCATGTAAGCGTCAGCAACTTGCTAAATGTGTCAGCGAGATGACTTCATGGTTTCAGATCATGTGTTGGACAAATTCAAATAGATGTTTTGGTATTGCACGTGATCGTTGTGGGTAGTGTGCTAATTGGCAGTATTTACGTAACTTGTAGAGAGTGCAGACCAAACTCCCACACAGCTGTACATGCTTGTACCGCCTATCCAGCAAAGCAGTTGTTGAGGTAGGTCTGCATATGCATGTAACATCGGCACACATTGTCTCTGACCTGACATATTATGTTTTAGTGTAAATTTGGCATGACCACTACTGTAGAGGTCATGCCATACCAAAGACAACTGAGACGAATAATTTCATGCATGGTCACACAGTGGTCCCTGTTACAGGTATTACACTGAGAATTGTGACTTTTGCATTTTCTGACCACTTGAGGTCAGAAAATATAATTTACATATAATGGGCTAAGCTATTTCATGTAATTATCTTGTACCAACCATCCTCTCACCTTTTTAAACAAGATATTTAGGTATCCACATTTTTATGGCATACATTTTATCACCATGTCATATATTTTCATTACAGTAAGGTTGTAACTTTAATGTTTTTTTATATGTAGAAAGTGTATTTGTATGATATAGTGTGTAGGTTTTCTGTTTTTTCTTTAGTTACGAAACCCACAGTAAAGCGGAATAATTATCTACCACAGAAACCACTTTTTTCAGCTGCCTTTTAATGACCCTGCTTGAATTCCAGCATTTTTCTTTTCTTAATTCCATGATGCAACCATGTAATGGAATTAAGTTCAATTGGCCAACTACCGACAAGTTACAGTAGGCACACCCAAGTATACAATTCACAGCAACTATTGCTGGGTGTGTTCAGTGGACTTAACATTTGCTGCTTCCACTAAATGTTTTTAATTACAAAATGTGAAACAAAGACGTTTGCTGTGATTAAAGGCAATGAGTGTTGATCAATCAATCAATCAATCAATCAATCAATCAATGTGTTACTGTAAGTGAAGTGAAGCAGCATTTGAACTTGTTAGGGTGCATATACATATTTGGGTATTTGTCATCATCATAGGGCAGTGACACAAGGTCTGGGGAACCACAAAAAACACAAGGAAACTCATGACACTAGCATATTACCGTTTTTTTCGATTGCATAGACAATTCCTGGAACAATTCACTATTTCTCAAATCTTCACAGACAATTTGTAACAACTAACACACAAACCTATATCCTCTGGGTCTGATTTAAACTCATGCGCTGTCAATAACACAGACTACATGACTGTTACACAAACTGAAGCGATTCATTCAAAACACTGCTACCAAAATGTTTATTATGAAAAAAAGAATCTGGCGAGAGAAATTGATAACGGGTCTGTAATACAGTAAACATTGGTGGTTACTGTAAAGTAATACTATATGCTGTTTTGGTAAAAGAAAACCTTATCTTTAAATATCACACTGAATCACACTGTAAGGAACAGTCAGGGATGCCACCAGATTTATTTTATGGGCTTTAGCTCCCCAGAAATATGAATTAGCTCCCTAGAAATATGAATTAGCCCCCCTTAGTACTGTAGATGTCATTTTAGCAAGTTCAATTTTGGTAGCAAACATTTTGGTAGTAGTGTTTTGAATTAATCCAAACAGTTGTTTGTTACAGTCGACAGTGTAGTCTGTGTTATTGATATCTTGTGTGTGTTGTCTACGGCAAAGTTATTAAAATCAGACCCAGTGGTCATCGGTTTGGACCGTGTGAGTTGTTAAAAATTGTGTGTGAAGATGTGAGAAAGTTAATTGTTCCAGGAATTGTGTCTAAGCAATCGAGTAAAACTGTAATGCCCTTTTAAGCCCATGAGTAATTCCTGTGCTGTGTGAAGATGGTTAAGTGTTCAGATAAGATATTGATGGTTGTCTCCTATTTGCTGTTATTATCTGGTATAAGGTCACATATTGATATTTTCACAGCCACCATATCAGATGGTGACCTAAAGGCAATAGAATAAAGTAGATTTCTGTAAAACAGTGACCTCTAGGGTCACAAAATACATGTGCATGTTAGACTTGTACTGGGCATGCAAATCACCACATACACTACGGTGACATTGACAGAAGAAAAAGCATAGGGTAGTGTAATAAACTAGCAACGCCTCAGTCATCCCCAGTACTCAGATCTAATTAACGTAGCAGGCATCTGCATGGCCGTGATATGAAGCATCTTTAGTTCTGCACGTTTAACCGATTGTCAAAGGGCGCCTCCCCCCTTGGCCAGTTTGGTTTAAGATAATTAAGGGAGGCTAATTTATGCTCAACCCCCATCTAATCTCTACAGGATTGTTATGGCCACAATGACTGGAGTGATCTAAAAGTGGGGGACTATCCATTCCTGTATTGATTATTGGAGAGCTCAGATAAGATACCGCTTGAATCCCTCGTCCTGCTTTCTGCTAATGCTCCTCAATGAGACTTGACAGATGCGTTGCGGAAGAACAACCTCCACACCTACCCGTGTTTCACGGACATCTCACACAGTTGAAAGAAAGCCTTAATGAGAGAGAAAGGGAGGGTGGAAGACAAAGACGGAATAGGTATTATATTAGACATGGAAGCGATGAGAACAACACTTATTTACTTCATTAGTCATTTTGCAGCTGCCTGACTCTGACAGTTTCAAAAGTGGGAAGTGGAATAGCCTACAGATGACAGGCAAGGAAGTCCCACCAGCTTGCCTGCTGAGAGAATAACGGGAAACACTTGAAAACAAATTGATGACGGATTCAGTTAATCAAAAGTGGAGGCTTGTCTGGGGCTTTTCATTTGCATCAATTCTCATCACATATAATGGCAGGATTACATCTTATTGTACTGACAAATTAGGCTACAGTACTACCAAAACAACTACTTTAATAAGTACATTATTTGTACCGGTATTTCTAAATTATGTTAATTACCCAACGCATCTGCTACCTGTCTCATTAGCAGTAACATATATTGTATTAAGCATGCAGATAATATTATTAACAAGTCAATCAGAGAGTCCTTTTCATATCTTCCTGTGGATTTTCAATACACAGATGGGCTTTTTTAAAATTATTTTGCTGAAAGAATACAGCCTTGTTTATGCTCTATTTGTCATTGTGTTTGTATAATATATGTAAAATGTTTCAATATCTGAAATATGTTGTCTGATACACACACACACGCACACACACACACACACACGCACGCACACACACACACACACACACGTGGGTTTATTTGTTTTCTCCCACTGGAGTGCACAGCGCTCAGCTTTCAGCAGGGGAGTCTGGAGACGAGCGCTTATTATTTCTGTCTTACCAAGAGATTACTCTGTGTAAGTTTACCAGATTCGGCAATCGGACATCTTGTTTGATTTAATAAAGGAAAGCCTTGTACATAGTCCATGTTCTTAGCTGTCTTTATCCCCCCGACCCCTTTTTTTATTTTTTCTTCTTCCTTTTGTTCTTTACCTTATTTGTCATTTGTTTGAGGCTCCGACTGAAGAGAGAAAAGCACGGTTGACTGATTTGCTGTGACTACATGTTTGTTACCGGAGCTGCTTCATGGCTGAGTCACGAGAGAGAGAGAGAGAGAGCGAGAGAGAGAGAGAGAGAGAGAGAGAGAGAGAGAGAGAGAGAGAGAGAGAGAGAGAGAGAGAGAGAGAGAGAGAGCTTTTGATCAATACAGAGAAACCTGACACATTCCATAAACCCAGAACCATCAGCATTCATCTCAAAACATCCATCTGCCCAAGTGGATAAGAATGTATCTACAGTAACCTATTGTTGAATGTCATTGCTATAGGTAACAATTACAGATTCCAGGTACATTGTTATCCCTTATTAAGTACCCTTTACTAAGTGCAGTATACATTTATGATGATGTGATTCTTTTTTGCTGTATACATTTGCTGATTGTGTGAAGATAATGTCTCTTTCCCCTGTAGTGTACTTAATGGAAAGCCATTTAGTCTCTTATGATCAGTATCCTTTTTACACAAGGACAGTTACGTTCTAAACAAAGATTTCCCTTGCTACCTACCTTGGCAGCGATTACATTATTGCTGGTATTAATTATACAGTCACATCACGCCTTACTCAAATAGGTACATTATATAATTGCTTGAGAATGCTCTTTTATCATTATCAAACTATAAAATCCGCCGTATTACCAATAAAAACCAGTAACATTGCCCGACTCAAGAAAGGACCAGAATTGATCAGTGGATTGGGCCTTTTGAATTTAAGATGTTGTGAAGTTCCTCTAACCCAGTAATCGTCAGGGTTAGGGACCCCCGGCTGTTGCAGGGTTGTTTCTTGGGTATGTGACTGTGAGATTAAATGTTTAAAAGAAAAATATAGGCCACCTTCCTGCCCAGAGCAACAACTACTATAGCATGACAGATTAGGTATCTTATCTGTGAAACCACTCAAAATGAAAGCTGAAGAAATTAAGTTAATGCATAGTTCAGATATACAGTAAATTATTGAACGATTTCTCCGTTCTTTCTGTGTAGCATAATGAAACGAATGTTTCCAAAGTGACTACGGAGGCAAAATAAAATGGATGAACTTGCAATATATTTTAAGGTGCTCTGAATAGAGACGGAACGCTACGCATAATGATCTTGAATATCTCCTGTGTGGTGTGAAACCTTTGAATGAATAGCTAACAGCGTGAATTAGGGTGATGCCTACCAGGCAGACAGCAGGGTAATGAGTGAAATCGGTTTAGAGAGAACTAGGTCTGTTATGGCTGATGTGATGGCATCGCCTCAGAGAAAGCCTATTATTTGTGCTGTACAGCAGAATAGCTTGCAAAGGGAAACAATTGTCACTTGGCAACACGTGTACAGCGGATGGACAACATGTGTAAAGCAGATGGACCCTAATTTCAACATAAAACATAATTATTCCAGCAAAGCCTTATGATGTCCTCTGTGAGTAAATGCTGGCCACACGGGGTAATGCTTTTATGCACTCAGATGCAAACAGGACACGCATATTGTACTGTAGTTGTTTCGAAATCTAAATATATGGGGCGCAGTGACATGGAGTATGCTTTATTTATGCTGATATTTGCACACTTTACAATCAATTAACTATTGTCATTCTCAGACCAGGAGTTAATTCTTACTGCACATTACTGTATATTACAGCTTGTGTGTGTTGCCCTCAGACAACACACACAAGCTGTCAATAACACAGACACATGACTGATCGGTTTTTAAACACTGAAGGGATTCATTCAAAACACTGCTACCAAAATGTTTAAAATTGATAATGGTACTGTAATAAACATTGTCCGTTACTGTAAATTAATAATATATGATGTTTTGGTAAAAAAAATATTATCTTTAAAATATCACATTGAGATAAGATGTAAGGAACAGTCAGGGATGTAATCAGATCTATTGTATGGGCTTTAGCTCCTCAGAAATATTCATTAACCCCCCCCTTATTATTGTAAACTGTAATTTTACCAAGTTTAAAAAATATTTTTCTCAATTCTAAACATTTTGGTAGCAGTGTTTTGAATTAATCCCTTCAGTGTGTAACAAATAGTCTGTGTTATTGACAGCTTGTGTGGGTTGTCTGAGGACATAAATCAGACCCGGAGGTTATATGTTTGGACCGTTGTGTGTGAGTTGTTAAACATTGTGTGTGAAGATGTGAGAAATAGTGAATTGTTCTAGGAATTGTGTTTAAGCAAACAAGAAAAACTGTAAATCAAGTTGGGACCACTGGAGTTACTGACCAACCATAAAAGCTTGGGTTATCATTATATTTGTGAGTAAGTTGTATAGCAATACATTGCTGTGCTATGCTGCCATTAACTTAAGTCCAAGTTAACGGCAAGTTAACTTTGTCTTCTAGGGTATTTCCCTAGAAGACAAATACATGTTTTTATTATATTGCCTGCTTATGAATAATGTCATATTGTCTTTATGAGCCTTCTGGTCACTCATCTGTGTAAGATGGTATTAATTATGAGCACTCGAATTACAATACTGTTTTTTTTAATACAGATAATATCATACTGTACCATTTAAATGTGAAATGGATGGACACTGTCCTTGTGACAATACATATCGATGTAGTCTGGAACACTTTGTGATGAGATATATATTAACGGAGCAACAATTACATTGAAATGACACTTGGTGCCAGGGCTACATGTTGTGTAGCACACTTCCTGTGGACACCAATCTCGTGACACAGTATGAGTGACCTCATAGCCACCCCTTGGTCAAACAACTGAACCAAGCCTTACCAATAAACACTATAGCCACATGCTAACCAATTGTGGTTGAGGTGGTGGAGGTAATTTTAAACTTGTATATGTCCATAGCTGTGTGACCTACATTCTACATTGTCTACCTTCTTATAAATATATACCTCACTTGCTGGTGTTGTTTTGAAAAACACAAATAAGTATTCAATAGGCTGGCTGCAGGAGTTACTTTAGTTTGCCCTGTATTATACATTTGTAAATCAGAACAAGGACGTTTGTACTCACATTTCATACTTTTAGGCCTTTTTATTCAACAATAAAGCATTATCCATTTGACTAAGTTAGGTGACCCATTAAGGCAGGCCATAAGCATAGATGTGTTGTAGTTATTTCTTGGTGAATTCCAGGGAAAATCGATGGTTCTATCTGTTATTCTAAAAGTTTAGACTTGACCTTAAAGTTTATCTTGAATTTATGTGTTATCTTTAAGTCTTCATATTTTGGTTAGACTTGTAAGGACATTAAATATGGGTTATTGCTATAACTTGTGATGTCTACGACTATGTCTCAGTGTATATTTAAATATGTTTTTGATCTTCTACATATTTATAAAAACACAGCTTTTACAGTATTTTGGTCCAATCCTGAAAACCCTTCATCTCAGCATGTGTGTGGGTGTGTGTGATCACTAAACCAAAACGAGTGTATTACAAAAGAAAGGAGTGTGGAATGAATGTAGCCTACTTGTCTGACCTTTTGTAAAGAACTGGTGGGCGTATTGAATTCTTCAAGCTGTAATCATGGTGATGTTTTACGGCAAATGGAGCTACAGTAGCCCCGAGCGCCAATAGTAATAACAATGCTTTTATTTATAACGACAATGATGATGAACTTCACCAGGTGGTTGCAGAATTCCGTTTTACTTTGAAGCCAGTAGTTGTTGAAGTAGTAGTTAGATTACTCACACAAATCGTCTTCCAATGTGCCAATACAAAGCAAAATACCTATATGTATCAACTGGACACCTATTCTAATAATATTATTCAAACCTGACAACAAAGTATGTCATTAACGAATGTTATAGAAAATATAGAAAATGGTATAGAAAAATAGTACTTAATGTTGTCATTGCAAGCCATATTTATATTTACAAACAGCATATACATATGTTCCAAAGCTGCATATCATGCAGTACATTTATAAGTAGTTAAATACTAATACTAGTTATCATGAACAAAAATCATGTTACCTTGATAGACATAAATACAGTATATTACTGTATTTATATACATATACCTGTACTGCGGCAAACAAAACACATACTTATCAAATATTTGCTAATGATATATAATCCCTCTATTCTATAACAATAATTACACTTATATATTGTAGCTGCAACAGTGTAGCAAATTTCAAGGTGCTCAATTTTTAACCACATATTGTTTATTAATAATTAACATGTGTCAAAATCATAATTGATTGAGTTAGCACCTAACATACTGATTTCAATGTATTATTGATAATAAATTATGGATTGCTCAACATCATTGACACAATTCATCATCATCGTATCATTGTATTCATAATTCATGTTAAGGACACACTCACTAATTAAACTGGTAACATAAGACATATACAATGTGCTGGAATGAGTCCCTGAGTAATTAAACATAAGTGATAGCCTGCAGCAAGAAAGCCGACATAATATTTATAAGTAACAATTTTCATTACAACCCTCGCTAAATCCCAAATATTACCTCCCAAACCTGAAATACAGTAGCACATAGGCTCACATCTGATCCACCCTTTCCCTGAGCAACCATGTATTTTTGTAAAAAACATAAACTTTGAACTGGCAGGAAATGTGTGTTTCTGGAGGTGTGCTATAACACAATAATCCGCCCATTTACAATAAAAGTGTGAACCTTTACTGGTTCTAGTCAAATAGTTGTGGCAATATGATCTGCTGAATTCAATCATTCTTTGGAGCAGACTGTCAATAAGCAATATACCTGTTAAGACAGGTAGGGTACAGTATATGAAGGGCATAGAGAAAGAGAGACAACGATAGAGAGAGAGAGATATATTGCAGAAAGAGATAGTTTGGACATTTTATTAGTTTCTACACATTTTGTGTTTGTGTTATGTCAAAAATGTTTATCGTTCCGGCCCCAACCCATCTAAAAAAAGAAAGTTATGGAGCTCAATTTTATAATTTCATGTGACTCATTTAATACACAATAATGCTCTACGAGACTGGGCTTGAAACTTCAGTCTCCCTGCAAAAGGCTTCTGAGGTCACGATATCATGGGAAAGTTGGAGGACAGGAATTTCCCTTTAAGTCTACATAACGTTTGGGATGACATATTTTATTCTGTTGCTGTGTGAAATATAGTTTTTTTCCCCACCAATGATGTTTCTTACACTTAACACATACTTCACATATATACTTCCACTCTAGGTGAAATGTATCCTGAGCTTTTCCAGAACTGGGCTCAGTTATAAAACAAACAGGATCAATAGTGTGTTTTGCCCTTGGTGTCAGACTACACCACTTGACTCAGTGGAACCCAGTGGAGTTATGGTCAAGATCACTATATCTTCTTTCACTGTCAAGTTAGTGTGGTGTGAGTAAAGTTTATTTTAAAAACACTGTAGTAGATTACTGGAACCGGGACGGGACTGTGTGTGTGTGTGTTTATGTGTGCAGGGAAGGGTTGTGGGGTGGGGTGTCATTTCTGAGCACATCTGAAAAGATCCCTGAATATCCAAATTCTGTACTATACAGGGATATCTAGATAAGGCATGTTTGTTGCTCTGTAATAGTGAAAGGCAATGGGTGGTCTAGCTTGATAGTATATAGTATATAAGTTTATAGCCTTGCAACAGTGTCAATTCCATTACATGTTTAAAAAAATTTGACAATGTAATCTTCCTAATCAGGTTTTTTTAAAGAAGCCAAGAAAGCGGATATTGACAGTGCAAAAACATGTAATGACACAGCTGACTAAGGGCAGGTTTGCTGAGTCATACTATATGCTACCTGGTCATCTGTGTTTTACAACTAATTATCTTTCTTATGAGGGACACAAACCTACGCATATTTACCAAAGGAAAGTCTGCTGAAGTCATGTTCTTTTGCCCTACATTACACTTAAAAATGCCCCAACAATATTAGCCTTCACAATGCATTTCCAATGTGTGCGGTAGAGCTTCTGATCACCTTATAGCATTGAAAGGAGAGGTGTTTTTGTTTTGATTTAAATTTGAATTTTGCAAATGTTCTGGAAAATGAAAAAAAAACACTTCTTATAGTCTACATACATATTATTGTGTGCCTTATTTATCAGACAGCAAAACAAAACTAAAATAACTCTCAGGAGTACTCGAGAGCATCTTACAGTAGGCTACAGTACAGATTGGACAAACATTTAATATGGTTGGCCTCATCAGCAATTAAAGTATGAAAATGAGAAATAACAGTGCCCTACTCCATAACTACACTTAACTCAAGTGATGGATCTGCATTCGGTGAAAAGGCTTACAAACAAAAATAATATATATGCATAATTTTAACGCTCAACAACAGCTAACACACATGTCCAGTTTGAAATGGATCAGCGCTTCAACAGAGACAGCTGTTCGGTACAAGTTTCCTTAATTTAGAGTTTCTTCCAAAAGCTGAACTGAGCAAAGTGGGAGACAGATGTTCTTATCACAGTGAGACAAATTGACACTTTTTTAAGACAGATTATATGCAAGATGTCTTCATTTTGCCCCAGTTTATCACATTCAATGAGAGAAAGAGAGATAGGGTGGAGAGAAGGCTTTTTTACATATATTGTAGTTAACGTATATTGTAATAAACTATAATCTAGTCTATATAATAATTGTTCATTACAATTTATAGATCTATTATTATATGTGAATGGAAAAAGTTCAATTTGAATATAGAGTAAAATTAACATACTCTCACATAGTTGTATTACATATGAATGATTTCTAGGAATACTGACACTACCTTTACGGAATTAATGGGAATTACACGCCCTATCGGCCCCTTGACTTTACTATACTTACGCATAGCTGTCAAGCAGAAGTACGCGCCCACACAGAACTTATAACTTGCGTTGGTGAAGTCTTCCTTGAAATACTAGACTACTACTCATTTGGTTCAGCTCGAGTCAGCAAGCATGGCACTGGCCAGCAAATGTTGTCCTTCCGTGTTTTTTTTCGCCTTGGCTGCTGTTTTTGGATCTTGCACTAATACTGAAGGTAAGATATACTAAATTACTTTAGTTATTTAAATAAATAAAGATAAACGTATTTATCTTTCAAACCCGTGCGTACTTTGGGAAGGGTCACGAATTATTTATGAATAATAACGTATAATGTCCTGGTTGCAACTGTTCGACTGACGAATAATATCCAAAAGTGTCAAAGATTGACAGTTTGTGGCAACTGCTTATGATACGAGCCCAGATGTAGCATGGGTCTATATTCTGGGCTAGGCTTCTGTGCGTCGTAGGTTTTACGCGACAGATGACATATTTGACAAAATAAAAGTTACAATTCACTATATATTTGAAATGTACTTCTAACATTGTCGTTCTTCCTGCAAAGCTATGGAGGCCACTGTTGAAATAATGTCTTGCCAGTTTTATTACGAGTTAAACAATCAAAAGTTAGTTAGTGCATTTTAATGGTGCTGTTAAAATCTGTTCAGGCCTTGATGGACCACACAACCCGATTATAATATGTAGCTTTAAAGTTGTATAGCATAAACAGGTATTGTCATCCAATTATCTATTATAAACTATATATGTTGTATTCATAAACAAATTTCAGCATCTGACCTGGCCCTGGTTTACAAAGAATACAAATTATACTAATTTGAGACCCTAAAATACCCATTACAATTGGTTGCACAAGGACATGAGGAGACCCTGCACAGCAGATGGTAAACCCCCAAAATGTAATTGTAGAAATGCTAAATGTAAGCATAACAACAGTTAATGCACCAGTGCTAAAGAAAGAACATCCTGCATACAGAATAGTCCACACCTGGTTTCTTCAGACATGTCGCAAGTCTTATGTATGCTGTAATGATGTGTATTGGATGTCAGAGACTCAACAAGCTGTGAAAGGTCTGAGTAAACACGTTGGACAAAGTGAAGGAGAGGCTGTATCTACTTAATATGCCCGCCCTCTTCCATCAGTGAAAGGAGTCATGGCAGTGCAGTGTGAGTAGTGGAAAGGCCACGGGCAGTCAGATGCTGTTGGAGGGGAAATGTTTGGGGTAGACTTAACCTAAACACAAGATGCTCTATGCTAAAGGTCAAGAATGCATTAGCATTGAGCAGGCTTTTCTTATCTGTGGTGTCTCAGAGCCAGACGTTGCTAGCTGCTATCTGTGTTTACCCGCAAAGAATATTTATGTTTTCGAACATTCAGAGTTTAAATGGAATTTGTAATTATTAGAGTCGTGCAGGGTCCTAGAATAGGAGGCAAATATATAGGAGGTCTAGTTTATAGTATTTTGTATGGGCCTGCTGCTGCTTTATAAGTAGAATGTGCAATTCTATGTTGACATAATCAATTTGTGTTCTTTTTATTTATGTTTCAGGTACTTTTTAGTTCAGTGTTAAATCTGTTTAACATGGGTGGCAAAAAAATGTTTTTTAGTAAGTTTTAGTAAGCCTCTATAAATATAATTAGCATTTTACTGAGCTAGAGTACCCTCAAGCAGTTTTGTCAGCTGACAATTAGTGACATTTATATATACAAAAACAAAACGTTATCAACTATAGTGCATTCTGAGAAATAAACATTAATAATCACAAAAATAAACGCTAGAACTACAGTATGTTACAGGAATTTTTCCTATCACTGCAACAAAATTGTTTATCCCAAGCAACAAAAAATCAATTGTAATGATTTAACCAAATTACAATACCTCTGTATTTTCCACTTGAAAACAATAATTGGAGTATTGGGTCTCCTAATGCCTAATAAAGGTATCACTGGCACCATACCTTTATTAGGCGTGTCTCACACCTTGCCTGGTGGAGATATAAACTGTATGACTCATTAATTTGAGGCAAAATTTAATTAGCCACTCACTCTGTGTTTGAAGTAATCCTGTTACGGCAACCTCCGGCTATTTGCAGCGAGAAACCGCAAAACGTGCCATTTTAATTAGCTTTCGCAGTGAGAAAGCACAATTAATTAAAGCACCAGGCAAGTGTTGTTCTGAGTATGTAAGAGGAATATACCTTGCTATAACATGCTGGCACATCTGCCTGACTGATAATTGATCTGGGGCTTCTAGTGAATTCACTGCTTTGTCCGCATGCAGCCTTTTTGCTTTTTAATGAGAATGTGTCTGTTTAGCTTCTCTCTGAATCTTGCCTCGGAAGAGATTAAAGCCACAGCATGCGTATGTTTGTTGGTGTACCAACCAAAATTATATCTCTCTTTCTCTCCCTCTATATCCCCCCCCTCTCTCTCTCGTTATTTCCCAGTCTCGCTTACATGCTCTCAATCACTCTCACAAACACATTATTTGATTTAATCTCTCGCGTTACTATAATGATTACTTGTGTCCTTTTTGCAGTTTACTTGGAGCAGCCAATATAGTTGTCAATCATTTATTAAAATGTTTGTTTTTCCAATTCTGTGCTTCTGCTTGCATACAGCATGAAGCCATCATCCTTTTTTTCCATCAGATGAGCGGCACTGAATCTAATAAAGCTGTTTATGGCATGAATGTATAGAGACAGGTTTTAAATATACTTTCGCTGGCTCGTTACTGTATAATGCTTGGATTAAATATCGCTGGGAGAGAAGTGAGTTAGTGCATGTGCTAATAGCATAATGAAATACACAACTCCGCTGAAGGCTGATTGTCACTTTAGCTCTTGCTCATCATGACACATAATGATGCTGTTTAACCCCATGGGTCTATTAGCATTAGATAATTCCATGCTGCTGTCTAAAAGACACATAACACTTTACTACTGTAAAGGTGCATTCAGCGATTACTCACATTTAGTCAAATTCAGCGCATATCTATTAACGGTGTGGGCGTTGAATAAATAATCTGGTGTTTCTACACAGCCCATCTGTAAATTGGAACACACACACAAAGTGGTGTAGACCACAAGACAACATTGTCCTTGCCTGTGCAATGCCTGCCCAATGCATGGGGCAGAGCTTCTGAAGGAGCACCCTGTGGCATTGAAGGCAACGGTGTTTTTGTTTTATAATAACACAGCTATAATCCCTAAGGGAAATTTGGTATGCCTTGTTTACATGCTAAATGATATAGAACAAGTGAAGAGGGTTTGTGTTTTCTAAAGAACAAATTAAAGCGAGAGGAGGATGTATTTGTACAAGGAGCATCAACTAGTGTATTATTCTAGTCTGAGCAGCACAGATGCTCTAACAGACGTATTCTCCGCAGACCTCTGCTCAGAGCAATTGGTTCCACACTGTTGAGGCTGTGAAGCGCCATTAGCTCACTTGCAGATGGGGGCCGAGTACGTAGCTTCTCCAGTGAGAAAAATAACGCCTGTCCACCAGAGCCTGACGCTGCAGAGAGAGAACATGACAAATTTAGTGCTGGAAGCCTCAGCCACAGGTTAATCTGCGTGTCCTGTGCGCCTGTCGCTTGGAGAAATTGGTGCCGGTTGCTTCCTCTTCCTCTTCTCTGTTATGTTGGGAGCGGTGGGCGGTGATATACTTCTCTCCTGGCATTCTCTCCATCACCTCCAGTCATAGTGAACCCCCAACCCCCTTCCACTCACTCCCAATCAAACGTTGGTCAACCTAAAATAACAGATAGCATACTGCTCTCAGTCCTCCAAATTATATTGAATGTGTGATTTGACTTTCCTTCTGCCACTATGAGTTGTACTGGTGACTATGTAATGCTTAAAAAAACAGGCCATTGCAGCCCAATAATGTTTGCTGTCTGCTTGCTAAACTAGCCTGCCCTCAGTTTTTGGTATTTCACGTTAGGAATAAAACAGTTCATGCATCTGTTTGAACAGATTGTTAACGAAGAACATTTAGTAGTATATACATGTATATATCTATACAGTATAATGGAAGTAAAGTAGTGGTTGATATGTAATGTGTGTTTTTATAGCCATTATTAACTTTATTTCCTTTGGTGGTTATACATTACCAGATAATTGGATTAATCTCACACAGTTGGTACAAGAGGGCAAGTGACTACAGAGACTAAATGAGTAATGGGGGGCGGTTTTACAGTCTTTGACTCACTATTTACTTGCATATGTTTGGGAGAGATAGAGGTATCTTTGCTCAACTCTTATCCATTGGTCAAACTTCTAGTAAAGATTTGGTCATCTGCATACTGGTCATGGTGTCTTTTCCTGTATGAGTCATACTGAGGGTAATGAGAGCTTACATTTCGGAAGAGAGGCCCAGGAAGTTGTGCTTCCTTTAGGATACGGAATCTGTAGGAGACATGCTCACGGTATTTTTAGATAACGTTTACAATGTATTTCTCAGGCTTGCAACATAGGAAAGATCTAGAGAATAAAAGCCTTAATAGAAACACCAAGACACAAAGGCTACAGATTGAACTTGACTTGGCTATATAAAACCTATGAATTTGGTTCACACACAATCTTCCTTTGTACTGGTCAAAATATGAATGACCATGCAGGTGAACAGGTAATCATTTATAAGGTAGCGTGTCTACATCATGACAGAGAAACCTGCCGTTAGTTGTGCAATGGTCTGTTGTTATTCATCCAGAACAACTAAAAGGTAAAATACATGGTGGTGGTAGAATGAGTTTGAACTTGTTGAAGAAGGACACAAGAACAGACAGATCAGCTATCATTTTATTTTTCCAGGTGAGGGTAGGCCTAAGAATGTATTGTCATACATTACACTTCTGTAGCAATCAGTATATAGCTCTGGCAGGGGCGTTGTTTCAGCTAGTTAAGGTATGGCAAGTTTACATTACGTCAACGAAGGGCATCGGGTTTTATTAGTATTTTAGGGAGAGACATATTATGGGGAGGTCTGGGGGAGGCCCCCCAGGATATTTTTTTGCATCAGACACTTAATTTCCTGCATTCTGGTGAATAGTTATGCATCTTCGTCAAGTTACGGGGCTATGATAGTCAGAGAAAATACATAAGGACTAGTCACAGTTCAAAGGACATGTGACAGGCTTTATAAAACAATTTCCAAATTTGATGCTTCATAAATTTAACATGGAAATGTAACTTTTAACATTCCCCCACTAAACAATATATACATGTCAGTTATACAAGCATTCAAAATATGTTATAACTGAAATACTGAATATTCTAATATTCTGAGTATTCTAACGTTAAGGCTATGACGCCACCTCCAGCTGAAACAACAAGAGACATACACGAGCCATTTACAATGAGACTAAAAGTTAGACTACCTCCTCCAAAGCCTACTCGTTAATGACTTCAAGTTTATCGCTGGTGCAATAACCTTGTTCTACCAATCAATCACACATTCTGAAGAGAAGGAAGGTAGTCTTGATCCGAAGGTAGCGTGTTTAGCCAGTAGTGCCCAATTAGCGCCTAAATCACGCTTTCAAAATAAGTTAAGATCTTTTATTTTCTTCCCTGCGTTCTACCCGCCGACCACGTTTCCTATGCATATGTGATTAGTTACATGAGCTAAGGCCTATATCATTTTGGTAAAGCAAAAATCATCAATTATATGGCGATACAAGTAAAAATCTATTATTTCTTTTTTTAAAGCTGATCCCAAGGTACAGCAGCTGCCATACCTTTCCATACCCAATTGACGCCTATGAGCTCTGGTTCACAATGGCTGTAATGTGATGAGGTTCAACTTATCTATTCGTTTTCATGGCACTCTCACCTTGTTATGGCTGGAAATAATTTGCACAACTAGAAAAGTATTACAGTACTTCTATGTTCTATGTCTATGGCAAATTTCCTAACTGGTGATATCATTGTATTTTACATGGTATGAGGGGGTATGACTACTAAAAATGCCATTGATAAATATTTTTCAACCATTTAACATATTGTTGTGTACTTGACAATGTTACACTGGCCTTCATAGACTCTCATTACTGCCATATCCCGCTGCAAATCGAAATAGGTTTGTATGCTTCAGTGGCACAATATTAAGATGTCCATTTATCATATTTTCGATTCCAACAATTACAATATCAGTATTAGTCGACTTCTTGTAAGAAATTGTGCTTTCAATGTGCCAAATTGTAACACAAAGGCTGCAGCATCCAAAATAAAGATGTTGATACCATCTCATTATCATTTGTTATTACTGTATCATGTCATAAAATGTATGAACATTACCTGAACAATACCTGCTTACGTACAGTACCATAATTGTAGCACTTAAAATACTGGATTCCACTGTTTCTACTGTGTTTCTAACACATCACCTTTACATTCACTGAAGAGCCATTGTTTCGAGCGTTCACAGATTGCTATGACAAAGCATGTGAGAGGTTTGCGTTAAATCGTACATCATTGAAGAAAAAGACTAAATACAGTAGACAATTCTGGGGAGCTGTGGGAGATATGTGCAGCCCCAATGTTGTACAAAGCCGTCACATCTCATTGTGCTAGTCTGCTCCACGGGGAATTGAGCAACATTAATGACATTAGCTCGCTAATAGAACGTAGGGCTCCGACCGGCTGGTTTCTGCAAGCCTGCGGTCTGTGTGAGAGAGCACATATGACTACATCACACAGATTTAACTCACTGTTCTAATGTGCACAAGCATTACTTTTTTTGGGATATAGGATAAATACAATAGGATCGTTAGTTTTTCCTAATTGTCTTCTATGTGGAGTAGCCATCCACACATGAGACGGCTTCTCGGGAGTAGTTTATCAGCCTGCTCCATGGAATTAACTGCATTGAATGCAATCTTGCTGATTGCAAAAATGAGAAGTGTTCCCTTTGTCACATTTGAATTGTTTGAGCGATAACCTGAACTGCAGTAGGGACCCTTATTGATTCTCTCATTTAATCATGTGCCGTGTCAATGTGTGACATTTGCTCAGACAGCGAAAGCAGCAGTCCTTCTCGAACTCAAGCTATCCCATTGATTCAAAAGGACAATCATATTCACATCAAGAAAGACTATAAGGAAAAAAATAAAACATGCTCACAGTCTATTGAGTCCTTGAAAGTTCCCTTTCAGATTGATAAATGGCTTCCATTTGTTATCGAGTGGCTGCAGAATATTGCATTTCTTCAAAAAATAGAACTTGAGCTTGACCCGACAATGAATAAAAAACACCATAATACATGTGCAATGGCGTAGTTAGAGTTGACGTACAGTAAAAGTTAAAACTAAATGGTAAAGAATAACCAGCCAACCAAATCAGTTAACAATAACCAGAAATGTGGAGGATTACAATTAGCTACATTAAATTATATTACAAAATGTAGCATCTTTAAATCATCAGGATGCGTTGGTTAAAAATAAAACCAGTACTAGTAGAATAGAAGGAACATACCAAAACACAGGCTAAATTCCTTGACTATACACAACATGACATGATGAAAGTGTCATTTACAAAAAACAATATTGCACAAATGAAAAGCCACCATTTCAGTCCATCGTATCATCAGTTATAGACTATAGTTTTTCTTTCATGAATCCTTGTAACTAGACATGCCAGATGGATTGCAAGTCCATCTGGGGAGCCATCCATCCTAAACTGTTTTAAACGGGGTTTCAAAAAATACTTGATTGGTTAAAGCAGTTGATTGGATGAGCCATCTGGTCATTTTCGCTGTCTGCAAAACTAAACCACGTTGCACACCTAAACCATGCACGCATCTATCACAACGCTGATTGGTTCAGCTGCTACTCGGACAAAATCGCAATGATTTCTAGGCTTTCCAGACTGATTTTCGTGACAAAGTTAAACTGACGCTCGCAAGATCAGGATAGTCTTGTGAGGCTACGTTGCTTGGTGCCATTGCAATGCCATTTTACCAAATGTAGACTTGAAATGGATGGGATTTATGGTTACAGTGAATATATTTTGAGCTAGATGAATTCATAACATTGTGCATAATTATTCGCTTTCACAACTGGTTAAGCTGTCTAATTATGTGAACATTTTGCGTAATAGAAGCCGAACAATAGACTAGATTGCCATGCTGTTATTGGTCACACCAGTAGCAATTACGGCAAAGGTTGTTCCAGTGATTGCCAGTAGACCTGGGTTAAATCCTGCCCTCAATCACATAACCTGGTCAGATGGAACCAAATTATCAAAACCTATGGATAGATTTATTGTCTATAATTAACAATTGATTGCTTTCTGTATTTTAATTATGTAGACACACTAAGCTTATTGTAAAGATTTTTCAATATTTTCAGACCAATTACAGTAGTAAACCTAGACGATATTATAGGGAGCTGGAACAAAAAGCATCCAGTGTGAAATGAACTTTGAAGCCTTACAGAACTCACAAGTAAAGAAAGACAAGTACAAACAGGTCAAGCACTGTTGCGTAAGATTTCAGTTAAAGTACACAGATAATTTAATGTCTAAAATCCCTTCCCACTAAACCAATATAAACCTACTGGCCTGGGACTGGAGCCTAACAAATTTCTCTATTTTTTAATTAGACTGGGATCCCATACTAAATATAATGTAGTAATGCTATTAGGCTACTCCATGAAATGATAGTCACATTAAACTACACTGAACTACAGTACACTACTGAGATAAAGCTTTCATGTACTGTATACACCATTCTAATGATGACAATAAAAACAATTCAGCAAAAAGCAACTTGTTATCCTAGAACTGTTATTTGGCTAATAAAAATAACCTCAATATTGCCTAAACCACTGACAGTGAAATTACAGTCCAGGTTTTCTGATACTGGCTTGAAGGCACTTGCTCGAAAATCACTGCTAGTTGAATCTACGATCTCACTGAACACTTTGTAACTGGGACTTTCTGATTGTGGCAGATGGTGCCTTTGCATCTTTCCCCCTGAAGCTCTGCAGAACGTATGGTGATCTCACGTCCACATGCATGTTTGCCATATGGCTTTCTGTGACCTGAGCCATTGTAATCAGTTACGTCATTCTCTGAGGCTTTTCTGATTCCCTCACGGCGCGTACATGTTTGTATGTCACGCACACCTGCAATCGAGGTGTACTCTCACACACACATCCATTACAATGTAGGCAGGGAAACCCACCAGAGCGACCGATTGGCTCAACACAATGCCCGGCAGGCTTTAATTGGCTGTGTGCTGGATCGTGCGTGCGCCTTGTCAGACCTTAAACTTGATTGGCAGAGGCACTGATGCCAGAGCAGCTGTTGCTCCATCTACCCTCTCGTGTTGTTATTGTTGTAGTAGACCATGGCGAGGTGAAACGGGCAGCGTGGGCTCAACTTAGGTATAACTGGGCAAAGATAATGGAGGTGTGTGTGTGTGGAGGGGGGGGGGTGCAGGTCAGCCCTTACAAGCTGCTATTCAATAATATGCACTTGTTCTGAGGCGAACACGACTACAGCAGCAGCACATTTAAAAAAAAGAACACAAAAAGTGTGATTTGATTTGATTGTAAAGGATGTTTGATTTATTAGCTTCCCAATCCAGCGGGTCTAGGGAGCGCCCCCAAAGAAAGAACTCTTCAGAGGTCTGATGAATGTTAAGTTTGGCACGGTGTGGACAATTAGTTTGCTCATTATGTTCCCCCACCCCTGCCACCTGCCAAACCAGCACACGTGCTCTGATTACAACTGCATAGATCCCCTTGTGAAGTTAGTTTTTAGAGAATTAAGAAGGCTTTCCTGCAATATTTACTCGTTAAAACTTCCAGAACTCCCAGAACAACTGCAAATAATCGTTTACAATCTTTAGCCAACATGAATCCCGGTTGGGTGGATGCATTTTTATCAGGCTGTTATATACATGCCAGCAGTTCATGCCTGGCGTCACACATGGATATTTATACGGGACCAGGCCTGTTGCTGCTCTATCTTCATCTTCAACACCGAGAGAATGGTACATAGCATTGTATGCTAGTGCTAATACTGTACAATCTCTCTGCTGCCCAGACAGCATGTGCAGGCCACACACACAATGCCACCGCCTTACAGTGGGGATCCTCTGACCTGCTCTGGAATGTGCTGGAAGCTGACTTTGATTGTCTTAACATTTGCAGCCACGTGAAGTGTTCTTTGCCATGCCATGGGGTTACGGCAGGAATGAGCTCACCTTTTCAACTGAAAGTGTCTGTTCAGCACGTAGAGCGTTGAATGAACAAGCTGTGACTTGTTTTGTAGTCATCTGCAGCGTCATTCTCTTTGTCATTCCTTTTGTAGCCCTTTCTGGGTTCATTCTGGTGTGGATGAATGTGCTGGGCTCTGTGCCAAGGAATATTTCAATGTTTGTTTTTGTTATTAATTGAGTTGAATGTAATGTATTGGTTGTTAGAGAAACATTGCTGCTCTGGTTGGATTCAAACACGTGGACGTGTGCACAGAGCCACAGCTTGCTCCCCCACACTCATTGATTCCCCCGATACCGCCCACACAGCTTTCCTACTGTTTTCAAACAAAGCAAGTCAGTTTGCAGCAGCAAATCAGAGGAACTTTCCTTTTTTGGGAGGCGTTATACTGTTCAGAGTGGGACAAAATATCCCTTTAAAAGACCCGTATCTCTATGAAAAGCAACAAAATAATCTATGATGTCTATATCAAACTGCTGTATTTCAGACATGCACATAGTTGCACTGAAACAAATACATTTGATTAAAATGTGCAAACATTCTCTCAAATATCTGCATGTGCACACACACACACACACACACACACGCACGCACACACACACACACACACACACACACACACACACAAATACACAAAATGGTCAAACCCATTAATATCCAAGGGTGCCCACTACCGTAAAACAGATTTTCTAGTACTGACACAAATATACAGTATACTGTATTTTGTAATATATAAACAAATAATGCATTTTTACACCAATACGTCCATACGTACCCACAAGAAGACGTCATGTTCTTGAACCATTCATTGTGATTCTTAATAATATCTCCTGTTTCACTTCATGTACACAAATGAAAACACAGATCAACAGTTTGGTTGTAGGTTATGATAAGATGAGAAACATGAGAAACGGTGGTATTGCATTGAGGCGTACTGGAGCATTGCCTTATGACTATAAGTCAACATCAGCCCTTTGACTTCTGACCTCAGGGCATGGCTAAGATTACAATGACAGCTTTTAATGCTACATGCCTATTTGCACTGGCAGGGATTGTGTGCCCTTTTTGAACTATGTTGCAATCCAGCACTCAAATGTTCTACAATACAATATTGCAGATACAGATAATAATAATAATTAATAATATAATAAAAATAATTTTTGTTAATGCAAAATACCAATGAAAATATTTGTACTTATATACATTAAGTTCCAATAGAACTTAATGGGTCTAGATACATAAAAAATATAGTTCTAAAATTGGGTGATGTGGCATCCGCTGATCCAGTCTGTATAATTTCTGCTAGTGTCTCACTATTGCCCTTACATGTCAAATAAGGCCAATTACGTCTCCTGTAGATATTAGACCACACAAGGTTCCCTCTCCCTTAGGCTCAATTAGTGTTATTTAGTAAACATTGGATTAATGTCTGTGATAGGATTGATAGAGGACAAAGTCAATGGTTCAGTGCTGCAGCTGGCATTCTGGAACTACTGTTTGACATGCAACACAACAGGTTATCAACACCGGGATTTCAACGGTTGTTATTTATTTATGGATTTATTTTCTGCTATGGCAACAATAGATGACATCTGCCAAATATATTGACAATAAAAATGACTTACAGCCCTGATAAGTGGATTTATCATTGGTCTCACCACTCCTGTCATTTGACAGCACTACTTTTATTTGACCATATCAGTCCTTAAACATCAGCAATATAACCAGGGCCAACAAACAACAATACATTCATATTTCTTTTTTTGAACATGCAATGAAAAACAACCACTCTCAGTAAAGTACTTTTAACTTTAAAAATACTTTTTAAAAACATTATCAAGCAATCATACTATATATTCCCACTCATCTACATTTGAATTACGCCCAATTACGGCGCTTACGGCGCTTACGCCCAATTTCCACCGGGTGCGTCTCTGACGCGTCCGGCTCCGTCACGGAGCTCTTTTCAATGCAAGTGAACCACCAAAACGTCCCAGAAGCATCTTAGAAGCATCCCAGGAGTGGCTCTCCGCTTGGCTCGACTAAAAATAGTTTTTCACGGAGATGCTTCTGGGATATGCTTCTGAAAGCGACTAACTGCCAATCAGACAGAACTCATAATATCCAGAGCCATGTTAAATAGAGAGTCGTGCCATCTCCGTTTTTTCACAGCAATGGCGGATCGTGGAGCCTCAAAATAGTTCCCGGAAGTTAGCCTAAATACTAAAAGTACCCTATAATTCTATTTTAAATGTAACATCGGCAGCTGTCCAGGCTGCTAATACACCGTGCTTAATTTCTCTTTTCTATTTAGTTGAAAATACCACCCTTTTTTAAACCTAGTATTATACACATTACTTATTTTTCAAGCAATATTACGTGATTAACGTAACGTGATAACATTTGTGATGCACATTATGTCAGTGATTGTTAACTGGGAGGTTTCCCAGCCCATGTTCAATACTGAACCCGATGCGATTAAAGGAGTCTGTGCTCATCTCTCCGTCTCACAGTGGAGGCAGTAGAAATCAATCGCAACATCCTGTTTTATCTCCTCTCCTTGGGTGACCAAATCCTGTCTTATTAGACTTCGTTCATTAACAACACAATGTCTATCTCTGAGACCAGAGGCTACTTTGTCCCTTTGCAAACATATTTTTTTCACATTAGCAATGGTTGCACTTCACCAGGGGTGCCTTTCAGCATTCAAAATGAAAGAACAGTGCAAACAATCAAACAAACCTGACATGATTTTCCCATGTAAAAGTTTGCTCAGTGAGTTGGACCATGGACATATGTTTACATAGACAAAATGAGGTGTGGTACCACCGAGACAGCCACATATTGCCTGTCTTGCTGTGTTATTTCCCCCATGAAGGGTGACCGTATAGTTTCCTGCTTATCTGCCCAGAAAAGAGGACTGTAAATAAAAGTAGCTCGATGCACTGTGGGGAAAACATTAAATCTCACCCTCCCAACAGCACTAACAGTATAAGCCGGCAGTCTGAATTGAGATTCAGAGTATTTGATTGGTAGTTTCTATCCATGTTATAAATTGGGGTGGTGTTGGTATAGGGTGGAGGTGGTCACTCAGGTTAGGTCACCAAGCTGCTGCTCTCATTAAACAGTGGCAAAATAAGTGTTTGTTGATCGCAGGGCACAGTATGACGGAACTTTCAACTCAATGGGAAATATTCACTCAGAAGATAATGTTTGTTTTCCTAGTTTTACCAAAGCAGTAGATAGACCCTTGATGACACATAAAGTTAACTCTCTATTTGCTGATATTTGGACTGAGCCCGTACAGTGTTATTTATTGGTGAATCACACTGTAAATAAACAAACTATTGTCCCTCAAACATAAACTGACTGAAACAACAGCCACCAACGACAGCAACAGCTTTTATACTGTAATGAATTGGTTCATAGCTATATTTTCCAATTACACAGCAGCACCACCTTACTGAGTTATTTTAATGGAAATAGTTATACTGATAACACAATAATTTAAAGACTATTTCACAGCAAAAGTCAACTGCTCATTTTGCCAAAAAATCATGTAGTAGGATACAACTGATCTGAAATTCCTATAGTTTCAAATACATACTGTAAATAACCATGCTTATAGTTAGTTACTTAGTTTTTTACTTAGTGTTTTACTTACTTAGTTTTTTAAAAGCCCTTTACACTATCCCATCTAATGTATATCATACCAAACATTTCCAATAGAATGAATGTCACAGAGCACACTTTGCTAGTTCAGCTGTAACCATGCTTGTTGTTTTGACATGGAGTTATGAGTCCAGCATCCCCATAGCGCCCACCTCTCTCTTTACTGTGCTCTACTGGAGGACGTCAGTGCACAAATAAAGCTGGCCCATGTACCCTGGCCAGAGATCTGCTGCATTCTGAAGTACAGTACATTACCTGCCACAGTAGGCGTTAACAGAGACATACTTTGACCATGAAGCTGCAGGGAGACGAGCAGAGCAGAGACATCCATCCATCCATCTTCACCCACTTATCCGGAGTCGGGTCGCGGGGGCAGCAGCTCCAGCAGGGGACCCCAAACTTCCCTTTCCCGAGCCACATTAGCAAGATCTGACTGGGGGATCCCGAGAGGTTCCTAGCCCAGTGTGGAGATATAATCTCTCCACCTAGTCCTGGGTATTCCCCGAGGCCTCCTCCCAGCCGGACGTGCCTGGAAAACCTCCCAAGAGAGGCGCCCTGGGGGCGTGGCGCTGAGCGTTTTTCCCAAACCGAACGCCTCGCGCTGGGCGTTTATTTCAAGCCGAACGCCGGGCGCTGAGCATTTCTTCAAGTTGAAAAATGTTCAACTTTGGGTGAAACGCTGCGCTCATCACTGTCACTGTTTCCCCAGCCGTCCTATCGCAGCGGTGAAGGGGCAGGACAAATACTACGAGCAACCGTCACATCCTACTTCTTGCACACAATGACAGCAACTATGGAGAGGTTTCTCCATCCACACATTAGGCTCTAGTCTACAGTATATGATGCAGTGCAATTCATAACGAAGTGTGGTCGCTGCATACTGTAACTAACTGTTATGGCAGTTATTGCAGTTATTCTAAAATAATTGTTCTATAACTGACGAAATTCAGAGTTTCTATGTTAAGTCAGGTGGCATAGGAAACAGAAACCTCTTTCAAAGTTATCAGTATCAAATCCCTTACATAGGCCTCCCTTGAAACAAGATCTAAAATCTGTAAGCTGTCACATCATCAACAGCTGGAGTCCTTTTGAATGCTGTTTTACCATTTCTTAGACTGAGGATACAGCTCAATGCAGTGTCCTATCTGCCCCTCCACACACAAACTTAACAAACCAACAAACCAAACCACATTTACCACTAGCACATTGCTAACTTTGTCTTCTCATTCACAGACGGAGCCCAGCCCGAGCTCGTCATCTTCAGCGAGTTTTGTGCGATGAAGGAGGACAAAGGGCCCTGCAAGGCCATTAAGGACAGATTCTATTTCAATATTGACACCAGACGCTGTGAGGTGTTTGAATATGGAGGATGTGGAGGCAATGACAACAACTTTAAGACCCTGGAGGATTGTGAGGAGAAATGCGTTGTGTCTGGTAGGTTTGTAAGTAGCTAAGGCTGTCTGTAAAATGAGGGTTGGTCATAATACGAACGCTTGCTAACTTCCAGCTAAAATCAAAACAATATGCCTCTGCAGCGCTGCCTCACATTGAAACGCAATGTGATGCAAAGCATACAGTAGTTCTATGGCTTTGTTGTAGTGAGCGGTGTTCGCCACTTTTTTCCTATTTACAGTTGAAGTACAAGATTTTGTTTTTTTAAAACACAGTTAAGATAGCAAAATGCAAGGAGATATTTGGTGAATTTGACAAAAAGTTTATTATCTTACAATTAGCTTGCAATAGCTTGCACCACAATACTAGTAACCTCTCCAGTTTATGATAACCGCTTACTATAGCCACCCACTGTAGCTGTTGTCATTTGCTATTAAGGCTGCTGTTCTCTAAACAAAGCTGTCGTCGTTACAGACTTTTTCACACCTGTGTCGGTCCTGCGATACTGAATTAGGTCAATAGCAATTAAAGGGATTGAACCAGTGGGACGTTAACAGTTGGAAATTGGTGGCACAAACTAAAGCCCAGAAAGAGGTATTTATTTGCATTAGAAAGGAATGTCACTGTATTTATGACAAGCAACACAACATTAATCTTTGCTTTATAATGTGACAGTGCCTGGCCCCATTGACCAAAGGGGAAAACCTTTGATGTACCGTATAGCACTGCAATTCATTATTCCGCCAGCAAAATAATGTTGAGTGCAGGCTGATGGATAGAATCACTATAAGTGCCTCATTATTCAATACACTCACATCTGCTCTAGGAGTCTAGAACGAGGTTGGATCTCTTTCTTGATTGATAAACCACAAGATATCTTCTTCTGGAACGTGTGAAACTGATACAGTATGTAAACACAGAACCTCAGATGCCAATATATAACTCAATCTCATTACTCATTAACGCAAGTATTTAAAGAAATACCTTACCGTATATTGTGTACATGTTTTTATGATGTACACAATGATGTATTTATTCTGAAGTCCTGGTGTGTCAAAGTTGTTACCATGGATATGTTAACTGGAGTGTTCACAAACTGTAAATTATTAAAAGTTGGTGGATTAATACTCAAATGTTCACCAGTAGCTTGTTGATATTCATTACCTTACTTGAGAATTTTGACCTCCATATGGATTTCAGCAGCATCACATTTAGTTCATCATAGTTCATTTAGCAATTCATTAAAGGAGCATGAACCTTGGGTCATCACTGGCTGTCATGAATTGCATGGTGAATCTTACATTTTCGGTATAGGCCTGCAGCCGTTCACACAACATCGACTATTATTACTTAATATATAGATTGTCATGTTCATTGTGTCTCTTGCAGTTCTTTTGAAGTTCACACATAGCACCTGGGATTTATAGGCAAAGTCAAATTACATCTGCATAAATACAGTTGTGGCCTCAGATTGATCGTCCATTTACCATGTTATATACTCAAAATACCAAAGTGTCAGGTTGCTGGGAACAGTACACACACGCAGAGCAGTGTTACACCAATCAACATCTTTTAATGTGACTTAGAGCCTCTACTCACAGGTAGGTATGTGTAAACAATAACAGCACTATAGTACCTGGTCTTCGTCCCAGGGCTTGTGCATGACTGAGCACAGAGCTGATTCCGTGTACTGCTTAAGACAGTTTGTTGATTAGGCCAACTAGCCGCAGGTGCATTGGCTGCAGGTAGCTTGCTCAGGAGCCCCTCTTGGATGCTGACAATAAGAGATAAATAATGGGCAATATTGTGGTGAAATCCATGTACCTCCCCATTGACTTGCATGGAATGCTGGGTCATTCTGGTCTGCCCCCCACCTTCCAAAAATCTAATGCTGAAGTGCCTTCTGTTGGAACCTCTCTGTTAAAATATATTCTCTCTGGTATCACCTAGCAAAAATAAGTGTATTTATCCTTGGTCTAAGCCCAATGAGTCAGAGCCCATATGTCAAATGGGTTGGCCTCTCTATAGCCCTCCTGGAAGAGGTCAGAAAATAAAATTGAATGAATAAATAAAACATACAGACACACATGCACGCGCACACGCACGCACACACACACACACACACACAATGTTTCTTTGTTTTCTTGACCCACATCTTCAGCATAGTCTGTGTAAGTGGTTTGTTAAGTCATACATTTACACAACTGAAACTGACAGGACATTCAATAGCTCCTCTACATCAGGGCCAAATATAATGACCAGACATTCAGGAAGGCAGGATTAAGAAAGAGGCTTGATGAAGTATATTTAGCAAAGGTCACGCCAAGCTACAGTTTAAAGAAATCACAAAATCCCCCAACATTAATCAGCGCTGGCCATTTGCTGGACTAATAATTGTGTCCTTACATTATACACACATATTACATTCATTAGAGATCATCCTGGAAGTTGCAAAATACATTTAACCTTCTGTAACATTGCTTCTTATTAATCAATATTCACGGATGTAGTTTGTTTTATATGAATTTGGGAGGTTGTGAAAGATGTCTGCCATATATTTGGAGCTGTGCAGTCAATTTTGTCTGAAGATACCTGAAATAGCTGGACATATTTTCTCTAATTCCTCCTTGATAAAATCATCACGTAAAAAAAGGTAATCCAGGTCCGACATGATTTTTTAATTGTAATTGTCTTTAACATCCTTCCACTCCCAGTCAGATAGCCATTAAGCAAGTATATGCAGTTCAAGTGTAAAATCAAAGTGTAGCACCAACTGAATCAGACTGTAAGATGAAAGTAAGAAACAATTATATCCAAAATACATATAAGCTGTCTTTCCCCTGCAAAATAAGCGATAAGAGAATATGAGAGAGTTATGTTTTGGTGTGGCCTTGATTAACCTCTGATGAAGTATGTATGTATTAATTTTGTATAACATGAAGCACTTGAAGTTTGTGTTTTGTGTGGTTATGTTTGGTATGTCTCCACCAAGTGGCAAATTATTATATTACAGTTGTTCATCAGCCGTTTACTTAACAATATTACCATATGAGACCAGACCATAACAGCACATATATTTTCAGGAAGAGTTGTATGTTTTTCCTGTAGTCTGAACCACAAATATAATTTAATTAAGAACACATCTGAGCTTCTAGGGGGTATTCCTAATATACAAATATATTTTATGTAAAACCACATATTTTGGAATTTGGCTTGAATGCGAAGGAGAATTGCATGGGTTTGTCCCCTAACTCCAGTCCATTTGTGTGAAACATTTAAGTGTGTGCTGGAGAGCAGCCAAGCTTATGGGACAGTAGGATATATGATTCCTGCCTGAGGGAAGAGAGCTGCCCAATTATTCCCCAAAAGAAAAACTCAAATCAACTTTCCCATTTTCTGTAGATTTGTGGTTTTGAATTATTCATAACCACATCGCTGAACCAGCAGCGCAATTCTGCTCTGATTCATGCATTTCTTCTTTTGAATGACTTTCACAAAATATTTTGATATTACTGTGATACCATTTTAAAATGTATCGTCATT
This sequence comes from Amblyopsis hoosieri, assembly GCA_027564755.1. Taxonomy (NCBI): domain Eukaryota; kingdom Metazoa; phylum Chordata; class Actinopteri; order Percopsiformes; family Amblyopsidae; genus Amblyopsis; species Amblyopsis hoosieri. The sequence goes on from JAODUE010077581.1 coordinate 35,815, forward strand.
TATCGTGAATAGTGTGACACCCAATCACCCAATCATCCAATGCATTATAAAATACTACTTGTTCTTATGATTTTAGTATGAATACAGTGGTTGTCTAGTAGTCTATACTGAAAAATAATTGCATTTAATTTATAGAACACCTGGTAGTGAATTGAATTATGTGTGGTGGACACTATACTGTAGCCTACTGTAGCAGCCTTATTTCCTTATGTCAAATTGATAATATGTGATACAGTTCTGTAGGTTATGGCATCAAATGTATCACCAACGTTTATGTACACAACCAACTAATTATCTAAAGAGCATCTTAGTAGGTAAGGTGAGTGTTTTTCAGTAGGGAGAGGATGTGAGGTATTTGTTGATCACATTCATTTTTATCTTGTGGAAGGTCATTCCACACCAGACAGTGTGTCTGGGGGCAATGAGCAGACCACTGCAGCAACGCATGAAAAGAGCAGAGCATACAGGAAATTGGGGACATAGGCTGGACATGGGGGTGAAGATAATCACCAGGAATGAACCAATGGCATTTGTTTTGTATTGTGATACATGGGGTTATCATATCACAGTAAAATAATTGAATTATAGTGTGGAAATATAGTTAGCAACCTTTATTTTTATTTTTAAGGATGAAGGGTTTGCCCTAATAAACATATGTTTGTACTATTTCACATGCCTTTACAAATTCAATTTAGCTTTGCTTATTTATCATTTTCCAAAATCCATATTCACTTTTTCACGGTTATTAATTGGCCAGCTGTATCAGATAGGATTCAGTTTCTACTTTTGAGAGTGCAGGGGAAATACAGTATAATGACGTATAGATACTTTAAAAGTGAGCAAGTTAATCTTGAATAGTCACCCTTTTTTTTTCTTTCTTTTGCTGTCTGTCTGTTCACTGTATTGACTTACCTGTTGATTTCTGACTTAATGCAATCACCATACGTTCTGTGGCTTCCTTACACAGTAAGAGGGTACAAGGTACTTGAATGAAACTTAATATTATGAGATCAACATCAAAATAGCTCACGGGCTGACACGCAACAGAGTTTAGGAGTCACACAATACAAGGTTAAAGAGATACGAAAGAGGTTACAAGGTGCAGAAATATTCCCAATATATTGCAGAGGGATATATTTAATATACATCAACCAAATAATTAATAATAAAAAATAAATAATAAGTGTGTTAACATTATGACAAAAAACGCTACATTCAAAGGGCTCAGGGCTGAATG